>CM053783.1:568957426-569199926 GCA_028749045.1 Cupressus sempervirens | reverse complement strand
ATGGTTTAGTCTTCTTCCGAGAATCTTAGTCATATTGGTTCAGAAGGATTCATGATACAACTACTATACTTAGCGTGACCAATTGATGCTAAAAACCTTAGTATTGATGCTACAAACCTTAGTATTGACATAATTTAACCTCTGCAATTCCAGGCATAAGATGATTATCATACAATGGTACTTGAACAAAGAACACTAATAAATATTGAGGATGTGAATTGATAATACCATTTCGCAGATGATTTTGGCATCTCACCCTTTATCACTTGTGCGTCAACTTTATTAGCCCTCTTCTTTGGTGACCTACAAATGAAGAATTAGCACAATAACAAATCTAAGATAAGATTAAAAAAATGGGTCCTATTAAAGAATCTAATATAAATTCAAATAATGTATCTATATTCTAAACAAATCAAAATTAAATCTCATCACTTACACATCATAACAATATGGTCCACCTTAGTCATGTGATAGTCTTGAGGAAGAGGTTGTAACATTGTACTTGGATCCAATTGATCACTTTTTATCTCTCTCCCAATTCAATCTAATGAGCCAACTGGATCTGCTCGACATTTTAATGTCTCAAGTATTGCCTCATGGTCTGACTCGCAAACTTTCCAAAGAATCTTATTATGTGGTTTTCCACCATATTTTATCAAGTGGACATTTGATGCGACAACAAGGTTTGAATAATGAAGAATCTTCCTCTCTGTTTGCCAATCCTCGAATAACCACAAGTTAGGATTCATCATAGGATATCGTCTAAGCCATGTGCTTATTACAACCACCGCACCGACATGGTACTCTAAACCTTCACCATCTATAACCGAGTGATCTAATTTTTGTTTGGATTCAACACAATGACACAAATAATAATCTATCCCTTCTTCATTGTCTTCAGGTGCAATAACAACAAAAACATGGCCTGCAGTGACAAATGTACAAAATGCAGTCATTAATTTAGAAAATACTTGGGTAAAAGTTATAAAGTTACATATTAAAATTACAAAGATATATATATATATATATATATATATATATATATATATATATATATATATATATATATATATATATATATATATATATATATATATATATATATATATATATATATATATATATATATATATATATATATATTACTAGGTTGCACTAAATCTGAAAAGCAGTCAAAGTCAATAGATGAATCCATCTCTACCATTTCCAGTGCTTGTGGGGGATGATAGGTGTCAATTGGGTCCAAAACCCATATATCCCATTTGTCCACCCATTCAGTTGTCTCACAGCCATCCCAATTTTCCTTTGCACATGATGGATGATAGCATGCCATTTTTTCGTGTGTGGATACTCCATGAACCTGCATCAGAGCTTCTAAAAGAGTGTAACTCACTAGATCTTGTTAGTGTGCAACAATCTTGATATGGTACAATGTTAGTATTATCTATCAACCGAAAAAATCTATGAACTGTAGACTCACCTTCCTTACCTGGACCCATTGTAGCGTTACACCATTGGACGATGGATTTTGCATCTATCAATATTGCTCCATCTTTGTACTTTAGTTCTTCACGAGCCAAGGCTCTTTTAATGCATACGCCTACACCATTGTGCTCTCCCTTACCACGACCAGCCTCTGTGAAATTCCACATATATTGAATTCTACACAACCTGTACATCCTGCTCAACCAATAGAACATCCGTGCATTCTTGAATTGAGATGCACAATTGTCTGACCAAATAATGTCTTGACAATATGATATGCCCCTATTAGCCAAATCTCCATAAAATAGTTGAAAACAACCATGTACAAACTCCATAGAATGTGATCGATCATTGCTGATGTAAAAATGGTACTCCCTCAAAATCTTCCTGTCATCCTCTGTACTTGTAGGTGAATGCATGAATGTTATGTGAAAAAATATAGAAACTTGTTGAGATGTATAATACTTTTTTTGCACCTCATTTTGTGGTTTTAGTGTGTAGTTCTCTGCAAAATCTACAACCAAAACAATGGTATCCAATGGAAACGTATCCTTGCACAACTTGAATTGCAAATCCAACCATCGAGCTCTATGGGTATGCCTTGCATACTCGTACATAATCTTTTCACGAAAAATCTTCATGAACTCATACACTAGAATCTTTTCAATAACTAGATCACATCTTTTACCATGTTTCCCATCTTTTAGAGCATATGTCACTGTCTTGAATTTTCTGTAATCTACTATTTCATTTCCAATTGCATGTGTACTATCCATATGTTTACAAGTTGATAAAAGTTGCAAAGAACCACAAAATAAGCATGTACCATCCAAGCATGATGTCTTGTAAAATTTTTGGCCATCCCCTATTTCACATAAAATCTTGGATATGAATTCCCTTGAAGATCTTGGTGGCTCTTTTATGTCACAATCCTACAAAACAAACTAAGAATGCAAAACTACGCATATGTGCCTAAAAACATCAAAATGGTTAGAAAATTCAATATGTATCCTACAACAACAAGTTGTGCGTGTGTGATTTATTTTCACATAAAAAGGTTTACCCATCTCAAAAAATCTTTAACTTATTCGAATTTGAGGATACATACCAATAAATTTTGCAAAAAATTGTGTCTGAGTTGAGTCCAAAAAATGTTTTGCATGTGGCTCGCGATTTCGGCTACCAATCCTCCTTCTTACAACATCTCTTTGATTAGGAGAAACACATGTGTTATTTTTCCAAAAATCTTTGATCAATAATTTCAAGGCTTCACTAATTTCTTTATCCTTTTGTGGTAGTCTACCGCTAAATGTCCATAACTCATTTTTTGTTGGATCTTCTAATCTCTCACACCTTAGCATGACTCTCCTTAAGGTACCTCTACCAATTTTTAATATTTTTCTTGTCTTTCTCATGAGTCGAGCTTTCTTCATTTGGCTACTTACTATTGTCGATGTGAGTACTCATCTTGTGATATTACTATCTTTGGTGCGTGATTTAGAACCCACTTTTTCATAAGCACTCATTAGATTCTTTACAATATTTCTTTCATTTGAATCATCCATCGTTCTTAGCCCAAGAATCTTCATGATAGGCCTAAATTTCAAATTTCTCATCATTTCAATAAATAATTGGCATTGAACTATAATATTTAATTCTTCAAAAAATAATCTCCACATATGATTAACTTTTCTTTGACAAGTACGCTTGCTAATCTTGTTAGGCATTGATTTCAAAATGTTAGTATCAATATCAATCAAATATTTTGGTTTTCTAAAATGAATTCTAGAAGGTGTTCTAATCTCTTCAATTCTCTCAACATTTTGAACATCAATATAAGGTTGAGTGTATCGCGTACCTTGAACTGAAGATGATGTGCCTTGGCAATAAGATGTAAAAGATGGAATATCACCTACTTGATGTGTTGATGTTGTGCCTTCAACATGACATGATGGAGTGTGTATATCGTCGGATCTATAAATTAGTGTCTCTTCAACATGAGAGGATGATATGACTTCAACATTGGAAGATGGTGTAGTGGATGATATGACTCCAACATTCGAAGATGGTGTAGCGGATGATATGACTCCAACATTGGAGGATGGTGTAGCTTCACAATTCAATTGTCTTCTTGAGCGTAACAATCTCATTCATTCTCTTTGTCTTTCTAATTCTTCCTCCTTGTTTCTTTGTACTGGTGGTTCTTGATCCTCTTCGAAAGTTAATTCTTCATCATTGCTTTGCAATTTTCTTTATTCACATAGTAATTTCATTTTATCTCTTTTAATTGTCAAATCTCTCTCTCCCTATCTGCATTTGTTTGAATCTTTGGTTTCTTCCTTGGCATGATGATGATTTTTACATGTCAAATTATTCAAACATCCGAATTACTTAAAATGTGTAAATTAAAAATTATTCAATTACATATAAAAATTATAATTATTTGAATGAATACACAATATATATCAAACGACTTGTCAAATTTCTAACCATTTCGAAATAACATTTCGTTCAAATATACAATTTTTAATGAATTCACTATATATTACATAACATATCAAATTATAATCAAATTTGTATCTATATATTGACAAACAATATTTAAAATGGATTGCACTAACCTTTTCTATTAAAAGAATATAAAAAATTTCTTCAAATCACGTATCCAACGATTGAATTTGGTGTTTGCTAGCTTCCAAAAGTGTTGAAATAGTGTTTGCTAGATGTTGAAACCCATGTTTTCTGTCGGAATAACAGAGAGCATAATAGACCAAAAGTTAAAAATGGATGAAATGGGCCCCAAGGTTGATTTTTGACCATTTTTTGGTGATTTGAGATAGTGCGTACGCACTATAGCGCGTATGCACTACAAAGTGCGTACGCACTATAAAGCGTGTACACACTATCTCAAAACACATCACTCCCCATCCTCCCTACTCTCTCTCCCATCCCCTCCCTCTCTCTCTTCCTACTCTCTCCCATCCTTTACTCTCTCTCACCCTCCCTCTCCCACCACCTACTCTCTCTACCTCTCTCACCCCCTCTCCTCTCCTATCCCCGACTCTTTAGATCTCTCACACACACTCTTACCCCCCTTATCTCTCTCCCTCTCCCTCTCCTACCACCTAATTTCTCCCCCCCATCCCCTACTCTCTCTCTTCTCTCCCATCCCCTACTTTGTCTCTCTTACACACTTTCCCATTCCCCCTTTCTCTCCCTCTCCTGCCGCCTACTTTCTCTCCCCCATTTTCATACTCTCTCTACCACCCCCTACTCTCTCTCACCCTCACACTACTACTACCTACTATCTCTCTCTTTCAAGTTCTCTCTCTCCCTCTCTACTCTCTCTCCCCCATCTTGTACAAGCTCTCTCTACCTCTCCCACTCTCTCTCCCATTGCCTACTTTCTCTCCCCCATCCCCTGCTCTCTCTCTCTTGTCTCCCATCCCCTACTCTCTCACACTCTCACACTCTCCCCAATCCCCTACTCTCTCTCTTCTCTCCCATCCCCTACTCTCTCACACTCTCACTCTCTCCCATCCCCTACTCTCTCACACTCTCACTCTCTCCCGTCCCCTACTCTATCTCTCTTACACATACACCCCCATCCCCCCCTCTCTCTTTCCCTCTCCCATTGCCTACTTTCTCTCCCCCATCGTCGTACTCTCTCTCTCTCTGCCACCCCCTACTCTCACACTCTCACACTCTATCCCATCCCTTTCTCTATCTCTCTTACACACACACTCCCATCCCCCCTCTCTCTTTTCCTCTCCCACCGCCTACTTTATCTCCCCTGTCGTCATACTCTCTCTCTGCCACCCCCTACTTTCTCAAAACACATCACTCCCCATCCTCCCTACTCTCTATCCTCCCTACTCTCTCTCCCATCCCCTCCCTCTCTCTTCCTACTCTCTCCCATCCTTTACTCTCTCTCACTCTCCCTCTCCCACCACCTACTCTCTCTACCTCTCTCACCCCCTCTCCTCTCCCATCCCTAGCTCTTTAGAGCTCTCACACACACTCTTATCCCCCCTATCTCTCTCCCTCTCCTACCACCTAATTTCTCTCCCCCATCCCCTACTCTCTATCTTCTCTTCCATCCCCTAATTTGTCACTCTTACACACATTCCCATTCCCCCTCTCTCTCCCTCTACCACTGCCTACTTTCTCTCCCCCATCATTGTACTCTCTCTACCACCCCCTACTCTCTCTCACACTCACACTACTACTACCTACTATATCTCTCTCTCTCAAGTTCTCTCTCTCCCTCTCTACTCTCTCTCTCCCTCCCATCCTGTACAAGCTCTCTCTGCCTCTCCCACTCTCTCTCCCACCACCTACTTTCTCTCCCCCATCCCTTGCTCTCTCTCTCTCGTCTCCCATCCCCTACTCTCTCACACTCTCACACTCTCCCCCATCCCCTATTCTCTCTCTTCTCTCCCATCCCCTACTCTCTCACTCTCTCCCATCCCCTACTCTATCTCTCTTACACATACACCCCCATCCCCCCTCTCTCTTTCCCTCTCCCACCACCTACTTTCTCTCCCCCATCGTTGTACTCTCTCTCTCATCCACCCCCTACTCTCATACTCACACTCTCTCCCATCCCCTGCTCTATCTCTCTCTCAAACACACACTCCCATCCCCCCTCTCTCTTTTCCTCTCCCATCGCCTACTTTCTCTCCCCCATCATCATACTCTCTCTTTGCCACCCCCTAATTTCACACTTTCACACTCTCTCCCATCCCCTACTCTCTCACTTTCATAGATACACACACTCTTATCCCCCCACTCTTCTTCTTCTCTCCCATCCCCTACTCTCTACATTTGTCACACACACTCCCATCCCCCCTATTTCTCTCCCTCTCCCTCTCCCTCTCCCACTCCCTCTCCTACTGCCTGTTGTCTATCTCTCTCAAGTTCTCTTTCTTCCTCTCTCTCTCTCTCTCTCTCTCTCTCTCTCTCTCTCTCTCTCTCTCTCTCTCTCTCTCTCTCTCTCTCTCTCCCATCCCTTACTCTCACTCTCTCTCCCATCCCCTACTACATTCTCTCAGACTCTCACACTCTCTCCCATCCTTTACTCTATCTCTCTTATAAATAAATACACATTTCCATTCCCCCCCCCCCTCTCTCTCTCTCACAGTCCTTGTCCCACTGCCTACTCTCTCCCATCCCGTACTCTATCTCTCTTAAATGCTTCCATTCCACCTCTCTCTCCCTCACACTCCCTCTCCCACTGCCTACTATGTCTCTCTCTCTTTCTCTCTCTCTCTCTCTCTCTCACTCTCTCACTCTCTCTCCCTCTCTCTCCCATCCCTCTACCATTGCCTACTCTCTCTATCTCTCTCTCTCTCCCCTCTCTCATTCTTGACTCTCTCTCTTTCACACACACACACCCATCCCCCCTCTCTCCTCTTCCATCCCCTACTTTTTCTCTCACTTTCTCTCCCTCTCCCACTCCCTCTCCCACTGCCTACTCTCTCTCTCAATCTCACTCTTACTCTCTCCCTCTCCACTCTCTCTCTCTCTCTCTCTCTGTGCTACCCCCTAGTCTCTCTTAAATTTTCACACTCTCTCCTATCCCCTCCTCTCTCTCTCTCTCTCTCTCTCTCTCTCTCTCTCTCTCTCTCTCTCTCTCTCTCTCTCTCTTACACACATTTCTATTCCCCCCTATCTCCCCCTCTCCCACTCCCTCTCCCATCGCCTACTCTCTCTTCCATCCCCTACCCTCTCTTGAGCTACTTTGTCTTCCCCCTCTCCCATTCCATACTCTCTCTCTTTCACACACATGCACTCCCATCCTCCTCTCTCTCAAGTTCTTCCTCTCCCACTCTGTCTCCCATCACCTACTCTCTCTCTCGTCCATCTCCTACTCTTAATCTCTCTCTCCCAACTTGTACTCTCTCTCACACTTCCTCTCTCTCCCATCCCCTACTTTAAATCTCTTTCCCCCATCCCGCACTCTCTCTTTTCCACCCGTACTCTCTCTCACACTTCCTCTCTTTGCCACCCCTACTCTCTCTCTCTCTCTCTCTCATCCTATACTCTCTTTGCCACCCCTACTCTTTCTCACTTTCTCTCTCCCATCCTATACTCTCTCCCCTCTCCTATCCCCTACTTTCTCTCTATCTCTTTCATACACACACATAGCCATTCCCCTATCCCCCCCCACCTAGTTCTCTTTTGCAACTTACATCTTAATAGTGCGTGCGCACTATAATGCTTGCACCCTATAGCGCACACACGCTATTTAGAGCTAAGGTTTAAATAGTGCGTGCACGCTATAGCGCGTATGCGCTATAGGGTGCACGTGCTATTTAAACCTTAATCAAATTGAAGCCTAAGGCTTGGTTTTTCCTTAGAGATCCAACCCAAAGGTTTGGATTTGATGAACAAGCCTGAGACGTGTTTTCCAGCAAACATACAAAAAATGATTTTTTTTTCTTCTGTGCTCCCCTTCAAGATTTCTCGTGGTTGGGTATCGATAAGATTAGGTTACATAGCATTATAGGTCTCTATGTTAGCTATCTAACCATATCATTTATTTTTAATTTGAACTATTTCAAGCCTTTCATCTATAATTTCTTTTGAATGTATGTTCATTTTTTGTCAAAAACCACCACGTACTAATTGGGCTATAGATTTTAGCTTGTTCATCGAATTTTGTAACAACTTAGTTTTTTAGAAACTAGACTCCATTCTACACACTTTGAAAAAAAAAAGTTTTGATTTTAGACTAGTTTTCAATTGTTTCTAGGGGGAGCACACAAATATTTCACGTTTTTGGGATGTGTCTAGTTAAAAAATTCATTAAAAAAAAAATAGACATTATAAAATTACTCAAAAAATTTGGGATAAACTACATAGTGTTAAGTAACTTTTGACTAGAGCGATTAAAAAATTTCAAAAAAAAAGTTAAAATTTTAGGGGGGCCACACTTTGTACTGTGCTATGTTTTTTTGGAATAAACAGTACCACTTTTTGTGGCCCCCTTTTTTGAGGACCTAAAACTAAACCATTTTGAAAAAAAATTAGTAGTTTAGAAACTAGATTCAAAGGACTGACTTTTTTTTTTTGTCATAGTTGAAAATTTTGAGCGTAACTATCTTCAAATTCTTGTTGAAGTTCAATATTTGCAGATTTCAGGAAAAAGGTGTCCACTTATGCCCCCCTTTTGGCACCACAACTTTGTGCACTTACCCCATACATGTTTCTCAATTGTAACACCCCCAACAAGAAACCTAAGTAAATTAAGAAAAAAGAACTTCCTATGTGCTAGTATGTGTGTGTGTGTGTGTGTGTGTGTGTGTGTGTGTGTGTGTGTAAATAGTTTCCTTTATATTTCAACTTAAGAAAACATAAACTTTCAAAGAAGCTTATTAAACATAACATTGATAAATTTTAAGAGCAAGAGACCATATAATTATGAAATCATTGAACTTCGAACAAAACATTACATTAATTTCATTTCCCAAGATGTCTAAATGATACAAATGTCATAACCATTTTTACAAAGATAAATTTTATTCTTTTTGAGGAAATCTTAATGTACAAAATCTCACCTCTATCTACCTACATCTTATACACAATTTTCCCCCTTGTAGTGCCTCTCCCATTTGACTTATGTAAGTCATCCCAATGGATGCAACTTTTTTGATCTTTTGTTGTGATGGATCATGATTGGGACCATGAGTGGTCTACACCGTAGAGGTGATTTTATTTATGTTTCTGTATCATTTTCTTTGATTATGCTTTGGCTAATTTTTGAGATTATGATGTGATTTATGGTTTATTGAGGTTTGTGTCAGTGGTTACCAGGATCAATGTGGTATCATGATATTATTCCATGATTACCCTAAGAGGTGTGCAGAGATTGCACTATGTACTTTTTACCTACTACCTTGGACTAGGTTCTTATAGTAGTGGTTATTCATGTTTATGACTGTGTTCAATTATATCTTTTAAGTGCCTTTTTAATGTTGTGTAAATTACCATTATTAAATGCTTAAATTATTAGAAATGGATTGTCCATGTTGGATTCATTGGTTATGTTTTGCGGATATTTACTCATGTTATGTTTTACACTTGAGATGACCTAAGGGTTGGATGATATACCTTGATTTTAGTATCATAGATGTTAGATTACTATGTTGTTTAGTTGATTATATTTCATGATGATGCCATTTTGAGGCAAATGATGATATCTGTTTATTCGATATTTGGACATATCTTTGTTTAAGTTATGTGATGGATTTAATGCTATGATTATTTACTTCATTCCTGCATTGTTATGCTTTATGCAAATGTGAGTGATGTAAATAGATTATTTTAGTATAATTAAATAAATGGTTAAATTAGGTGATTTAATGCATTTATTGCTTCAGCTATGATATTATATTCAATTGCACTTGATCATGTTGTTTAGTGTGCAAGATTTATATCCCTGGTAGTGGCACATGGAGTTAGTGATTCAGCAATTCATATTTTACAATGTAGTCCTTGTATGGTTGATGTATCCTTATTTTAATTATTTAATTAATCCTTTTGGTGATTATTATATTCGAACTCATTTGCATCATGTGATTAGACCATTGAGCATGTCTGTGCATTTAGAGATTTGCTTTCTCGTGAAAGTTGTTAAGGAAATTTATGTGTTTTTGGGTTTTTAGGCTTTTTAATTGATTTATTTTAATTTCTAGTATCTTTTCCATAGATGAATTCCTATTTATAAGAATAGCCTATTTTTCATTTGGGTCATTTTAGGGTTTAACTAGGTTGGTTGGTTATTTGCCCTAATCGATTATTCTCTCAAAAAATGAATAAGTATCCAAAAAGGAATTTAATTCCTCACTTCTCACTTTAGAATTAGAAAGTTGGAGAGTAAAACCCAAAATCCTCTTCATGAGAATTTATTGTTTTGTTCGTTGTGGGAGCTACGGGCATGGGATTGACACAAGTTTGAGCTCGTTGGATCTAGCTCGAGGAAACTTTAGATTTTTGTGATTTTCAGCTACTTCTGTGGACTTTTTATTTTCTAATTTAGATTCCCATTTTTCCCTTTTGGCTACAAGGTAGGGCTCTCTCGTTTTATCGTTTCTGCTCCATTTTTTCTTTCATTTTTGGTAGCTGTTTGGCTAGAGGTTGAGAACTAGTGTTCCCCTCTATTTCTATTTGCTGGTTCTACCTGGTTGGTTAGGTATGAGCATTTTCCTATTTTTCGAGATTAGGGTTTGGGGTTTTGCACCGTTATGCTGGCCATTTTTGCATACAATGTCCAAACATAATTAATTTTGAATTTTTGGGGTTTTTGTACCTAAAGGTCAAATGGGTTTTAATTTTGAAGTTTTTCAAAATTTTGGGGTTTTTACCTCATTTTGCGTGCCACCCTATTTTCTCATATTTTCTTGGCACAATGTGGGTTGTGGACCTGGATGATCCATTTGGATATCAGTTAGACCACTATTGCACTTTTATGTTGCATTGGGATGTGTGTCACACCTATACTCCCAACTTTGTGTTTGGTTGAGTGATTTTATACTTGGTGTTATAGTTTCTTTTGGACCTTTGTTCTTGTTTCATGGACACTAGGATTCGTGTAGAATCCATACTCCCGCATTGAGGCTAGTTGATTGAGTTTATGATGTTTGGTCTTATTGCAGCATTCAGATTCGTGTAGAATCTATATTCCCAGATTGAGGCCGGTTGAGTGATTTCATGATGTATGGTTTTATTGGCTTTGGGATTTGTATAGAATCCATCTTCCTATGTTCCTTTCAGTTGGATGTTATCTTTTGCATTGTGTTCTCATCCAATCCTTGTTTTGTGATCTTTGTGATGGTGGTGCACCACACACAAGTACGTGCATGTACATTTTTTAGGTGACTTGCGAGGCCCGATCTTTTGTGGTACTTCTGAAAGTTATGATCATTGGAGTTGGGATGGGAGTATGCATGCCCATAGGCACTTGTTGTAGGATGAGCATGGGTAGGGTAGGGTAGCATATGGAGGGGCTTCTATCTTGCAGCCTAGTGACTATTTCCCAGTTGGTAGAGGAAGCTTTATATAAGTGATAACTAAATATAATGTGTGTTTGGTAATAAAACTTAAGATAATTAAAAAGAGGAATTGTGTGCCTTCCATTGGGAAGTTGATGCTGCCAATACTAGCTTGGGCTTGTTGATGCTAGGTGACTCTCCATGATGTTAGCCCCTACTTAGTAGCCTTATGAGTGTCTGACTAGGACTTGTACCACTTGCATTGTCTTAGGTTCTTGGTTACAACCGTCATACTATCTAGCATGAGTGTAATCCATGGATGATTGTTTTTTGTGTGACCTATCTCCATCAGCACAATGGGTGTGGACCTATGGGTGCCACATAGTTGGGAGGCATAGCTTACTTCACCATTACTAGGGATCAGTGTATAGAGATAGTATTTTATCCTAGTGCAACCATGGCTGGATGTTTTCACTTGGTACTTTGGGTTCTAGAGTATGCCTTCTTATGAATTATGCTTTCATTGGAATGCTTGTATATCATGTTTAGATGATACTAGTTACTGATGCATTTCCTTATTATGATGCTTAGCATGTGATAGGTGATGTTATCTACTTGTAGGATTATCTTATGCTTTTCTACTAGCATGTTAGATTTCCTTATGCTTATATTGTAGCATGTTTTAGTAGTGACATCCCTATTACAATAGTACTGATGATCTGATCGGTGGGTTGGGATGTTGTGCTCGGGGGAAGGCTAGGATTAATGATGGTCTTATGATGCTATTGATGGTTAGGAGGAAACACATACTTAGTTTGGTTGTTCAGTGATTGTGATTTTATTTATGTTCATTGTGATGTTATATATGTACATTGTGATGTTACTTCTGTTCAGTATGATGTCGCTTTCAATATGTTCTTTACTACTATGGTTTAGATGGATAGATGTTCTTCTTTCTTGATGTTTATGCATTCAAGTGTTTGTTCCTCAATTTATGTGGACCCGATACTCCTTGGTGTGGAGGAAATTCATTTCTTGAGTTATTTCCTTAATTTTTTTGGCTTGTTGATGTGTTTCCTCACACAAAATTGTACTTTTTTGTGCAAGAATGTGAGGGTTCATGTGGCTCCTTGCATGTCTTTGTGTGGTTCTTGGTACTTCCTCGCGCAAGAATGTGAAGGTTTGTGCAATTCTTGGTGCTTCCTCATGTGAGATTGGGCACTTCCTCATGCAAGATTGGAGACTAGTGCACTTCCTTACGTGAGAAATAGGGAGTAGTTAGGCTTGGCTGAGGAAGTTTTGAAAGTTGGTTTTGGACACCTTATTAGGTTTCACACCTTTTCAGTTGAAAATAGTCTTTCTTAGGGGTTTATAATATATCATTTTACTTAAGATATATTTTAATATATGCAAAAAATCTTTTGAGATGGGTTTCAGATCTCTTTGAGATAAGATAAAGATTTTAGGAAATTTTAGAGCTTCATAAATTCAGACTTAGCCAAATTTTAGGGCTTTAGGATTTCAAACTTAGCCAAATTTTAGGATTCTACATTTTACCCCAGCATGGTGTTTTTTTGAGGAGTAGTCATTTCTTTGAGCCCTCATCATTTGCATGGTGGTTGTTGGCCTCTATTTGCATGTGTCTATTTGGTAGTGGTGTTCAAAGATTTGTTGGTTTTTAGGATCATGGTGAAATCTTCCATTGCGATCTATGTGATCCGTGCATGATGTTTTCATGTGCATTCATACTTGTAAATTTTTTTTTATCTTTGCTTGAATTGAATCCTTGTTCCAAGGATCTCTAGGTAGGGTACTACACCCCTCCCTTTTTATATTATACAACAATTTACATCAATTTATATTACATATATTACATCAAATTATACATTTGGAGATAGTAACAAATACACCAAAAAATTTCTTTAATATTTTCCAAGCATCCTTTCTTGTAAGAGTTCCAACACTAAGCCAAGCCATGAGTGAGCCTCTAGTTTTGCCACCAACCCATGTGATCCCTAAGGAGTTAGGCCTTGAGCTAGGAGACAAAACCATGATCCAATAGGTCTAAAGTATTCTAAATCTTATACCCCAACATCAAGTACAAGGCTACACAAGGCATAATTCCTGAAAGACATCGCAATGAAAAAAGGAAAACCAAAGGAAAAAGTAGAGTGAGAGATTTAACCACATCTAGGTGAGTTTTATCATACTTTCCCATGTGTTGGGATCAACCTCCCAAGCTTGAGGCCATCCTAATACACATAATGCCTTTCGCTGAGTATTCCAACAGGGTAATGGGCAAGGCTAGTAATGCTATGATCAATCTCTTGGGTTAGGGACCAAAAGTTTGCACACATTCCTTCCTTGAGTACTCTAGCAATACCATGTTATTTATCTTGATTAATATGTGAAATCACAGCCCATCCCATAGATTTTTATTAAGGTATCACTTGTTATCCAACTCACTCATAGAGCTAGCATGTGCATGGCACTAGTATCTAGGCATATGATCCTTTGGTAGCCACTTTTGGGCCCCAAGACCTATGGTGAGCCACTAACCTAGGATCTCCCACTCTTCTCTAGATGTATTGGTGTTTTTCAACTACTAAACAAAAAAAGCTCAATACCAAGATAATAATACTCACAAATCTAGGGACTAGCTACTTCCTATTAACAATTATGTATGCATATTATTTGGATCCAACTTCAACAAAACAAGATTGGTTTTCTACTATCTAGGCTCTATAGAACCAAGGTGGGTATACCTAGGGGATGATTCAAATGAATGTTGTTGTATGAGAATCCTTTTAGTTTCATTCTGATTCTCATCTCCAATCTCTGACGTATATATAGTTTATCCATTCCTTGACATTTTTAGATGATATACATCCCTTATAAGTAGATTTGGTCATAATTCTCCTTAGGTTTACAAATATTTCAAAAAATAGTAGCTATCTAAGACTCAGAAATCAGATGTAAATGAGTATTGGCACTCTTTGAAACTCTTCAAATGGTAAAATAAAATTGATTTTGATTTTTAGAATTGGTGCTTATTCATGATCTCTCTATCTACAGATTGTATTAACTAGATCAATGCTTCATCCATTGGGATTTAGAGTCTACTTCAATTTAGAGATCTTATTGATTGCATTACAACTAATACTATCAACAATTCTAAATGGAATTCATTCTTATAGACATCTTTCCTATTACCTTATCAACCCTATCAAATTTGCTAGAGCATTTACTTAATTCATTGAATCAATAGCAATAATGAATTGTCATACAATCTAAGTGAATTGCATTCGATTGGACAAGCTTTGCTCACACAACATCAAAATGACCAAGTAATAAAAATGGACACAAAATTCAGCAATAATAGATATGGGGACAATTCAACTTCGTATTAATCTTCTTTGAAAATTATATAAAATTGTAATAAAACTCATAATGACGAGCTAGAAAAAACATTAGACCCCTGTAACATCAATATATTCCCAAGTATTTGCAAAGAAAATACATCATAAGTTTTGCACTAATAAACTAGACTAAACCATATTTAGTATAGACCAAAATTACTAATGAAATCGAATGTTTCTCTAGCCTTGGAATCTCACTTAAATACAGTGAGATGTAACAAGCTTTAGGCATAAAGAACTGATAGATGTCAACCAGACAAAAGCTGTTGATACTTTACAAACAGTCACAAAAGGACAAAATTTTGTGTAACAGAAAAGTTTTTACATCAAAATATTCTTTTTAGGTGGGCTACTTTTCTATTATACATCAAAATTATGAAATCAATGATTTGTTCTCATGTTATTCTGATTCTTTGGAGTACGTGGCTATTAGGCTTGAGAGTGATGTGTCTTGTTCTGTTACCTGCAAGCTCACCATAACTCAGGAGTTCTCATTGTCTTCATCATGGACTGTTTAAGTAATAGTTTCCTTTGCCTTGTCCTCTACCCCATTATTTTTTGCCATCTGTTTTGCAGACATAAATTTCTCTTTCCACTCATTGAAAGCAGTGTCATCAGGCCAATCAAAGTTTAGGATTTCTCTCTACACTTTTATTACAAAATTTCCAAATGCTTCTATTTCAATGAGGTCCTTCTTGATAACATTGTAAAATAATTGCACTTTGACTAGCTCTTCATTGGTCATTGCCCATAGTATATGCCCCTTTTCATTTACAACATTATTCATTCTTTGGCACAATATTTCATCTTATTCCTTTTTCCATTCTTCCTTTTCTTTTCTTTTATCAACCCTTTTAAAAGCACTAGGAAAATGGTCAACCTTATCAACTATGTACTTGGAGAGGAAAATTTTTATTCTCTTCTAAATAGAAGCCTATTTATTATCAAAATCCTCTAGCCTATTAAGTAGATCAAAAATATTTTCTATTTGGTGACATGGTAACTGGATGATAGATATGCACATAGTAGTAATGCCATTGTTTCTTTCACTCCACTTCTATTCAATGGGTCTCAATTTGTCTTCATCTCCTTTTATTTCATCCCATATAGCTACAATTCTTACCAACTAATCATAAAATGTTGGCCACTCAATTCTATCTACCAAGTACATAACAACTTGCCTAAGGTTTTTTTCATATTGATTATTCAATTCTATATGCATTTCCTGTAATTTATCTCTTTCCTCTTCAAATTCCTCTATAGTATAGAACTTAGGCCTTTGTGGGGTATCTGGTATTTCAACAATAGGAGTTGACTTAAATGGCTCAACTAGTGGCCAAGGAGACATAATTGTTGGTTTGTTGGATTCTCTCATCTTTCTCTTCCCAAGTTGCTTATCCATTTGAAATATCTGATTTTTTTCAGTAATTGTATTTATTTTCCCTTCTCCTCATAAGCTTTTAGTACTTCTTCAAACTTGGCATTGAGTTCTAAGAACCCACTTTGTTCTTTTCCAAACACCACATCCCCAAACTCTAGTATTTCTTTAACCATTCTAGTGATTTTTTGACTACTCACTTCATCAACCCTATATACTGTGAGAGTACCAATATGTTCTACACTAGAAATTTCTTGTATTCTAGTCTTATCTCTTTTTTCAATTGACCAAATTACAAAATCTTGATGATCATTAGTGAATTTGATTCCCCTATGTGCTTGTAATATTTCTTCCTTTGTCTTATACTGCACATTTTTCTCCTTTCTAATTGAATAAAAAAATCATAGCATTAGTTATGTCCCACTTAGGAAAAATTAGAACTCCTGACTTCCTAACTAATTGCCTCCTAGCCTTAGGTGTTAACTGGGAAAAATCACACAAAAATTTAGATTTTACCTCTTCCTCAATATGAAAATCTAGTTTGCTAGGCTATTTTGCCTTTATTTTCTTACATATTTTTTTCAAAATTTCCTATATTCTTTCTCCACAAAAATTGTGTAAAAGCCCTAGATTTAACAAAATTCTCATCATCTATGAATTTTTGTGAGGCTTGAGCAATGATTGGGTCTCTTTCCTTACCTTGGCAGTCAACAACTGTGAGGTCCAAGGAGGGCATAGGAGGTTCTTGAGGCACTCCTCTTTCCATGTCCATAGGAGCAACAATTACATCCCCTTACCCACCCATTTGTCTTAGTTTCTCTCCTAAAGATGCTTCATCTTCTATTTTGATTGGGGTTTGGGTTGGGGAATTCTCTTCTACATGAGAAGAGGATCCTTGTTCTAGTTTTTGCCTTTTTAGAGCACTAGTTGCAGGTGGGCTCTCTGGCCTTGGCCTTCTATAAGGGGGAACCTATTGTATATTTTGAACTACAATGTATCTTGCCCTCTTCTACAATGTGTACTAACCTAGAGCAACTATCATTCTACTATTTATTCTTCTCTCCACCTCTGCTACTCTATCAAGATAGGCTTTAACATATGTAGCCTTTTTCTCATTCATAGTTTGCATCATTGTAGTAAAATTATTCATTAATACATGCATTCTATCCCCCTAATATTTTTTGTCTTTTAAAGGATTATAATTAGGGTAAAAAACATTAATGAATTCTAGAACTTTACTAAATACTATCCATTACTCTTTCCTAACCTCCTGTTCCTATAAGGAGAAGATATTCCTAATAATATCTTTAGGAAAGTATACTTGCTATGTAATACTTTTGGCTTTTGTTCTCCCCCTCAAAAGATCATAGAATCCCTCTAGATCAATATACCTTGCATGGGATTCTACCATAGTGTATTTATTCAAAAATAAATTGAGGCGTCTCCATCCCTTCCTTACAAAAACAAAATCATGTGCCAAAGTGACAATAGGGAAGAAAGTACCTTTATTTATACCAATCATGTCTCTTTCTTCAACAATTCTAATCTGCCACAACAATTCTGCTATCCCTATCTTCAAAGGCACATGGAAAGGTAGAACATGAGGTTTTCCCCAAAAACCATACACTCTAATCACTGTAGAAACATTATATGGGATTATATCCCCCCAATTGTGGCTAACCAAGAATCCTTTTGCATGGTCTTTAGGTTTGATCAACTCTAATAGTGACTATGGAATTATAGGGCTATCCCCTCTGAAAAGAAATTTGAGCCTGGATGCAAAATATCTGTCAAATCTTACATAGTTCGCTTTTGTGGCCTCCCAAGTCATATCAACACTCCATAACTGGACTGGTAACTTTTCACCATCCTTTGTTAATTCCATCTCCATTCCTTTAGAGAAAAAGGTAACTCCCTTAAAAAGACATATGTGCATGAGTAGGGGGTACTGGCAAAAGGGCTTGTTTACCTTTCCTTGTGATATTCCTACCAAACCATTGTGAATTTCTTCTACAAGGAAAGTGGAAAAATCTATAATACTACTCATTCCAAACTATAATGTTTGAGCCATAATAAGAACAATAGAGCCCTATACATATTCCCCTTCATCCATCCCAAAGATTTTGCAAAGGGTGAAGTACAAAGCTTGAGCCCTAGGATTGAAGTATTTCCTCATCAGTGGCTTTGGGGTAGTGGGTGTGACCAAGGGTAGTGTACTAATTCTGGTAAAATGTTGTTGCAGAGGCCCTACTCTTAGATACACTCTCTATGCATCATACCTTGCTTGAAGGTCATCCATGTCAATAAGCTTATGTACAACATTGTTAGGGTTGAGGTTAAAAACCTCACTAATCAATTCAGGAGAAACCCTAAAGAGATTGTCACTAGCATAATTCTTCACAAACCTATTAATATGATCATACTTTTTAGCTATGTTAGCCAATAGATCACTATCAAAGAAAACCCTAGGAACTACTAATTTTCCAATATCAAATTCCCATACATTTCTCATAGGGGTATCTAGGTTTCTCTCATCAAACCATTTTTTGAATAATTCTAATCCTCTCATAGAAACTTGGGCATCTCTCAAGTAATTGGCTTTGTCATAGAAACCCTTAGCTACCACCAACCTAGGGTTATTTGGAATAAAATTCCTACTTGCTACTATTTCATGTACAGATGGGGGGAATTGCTCAAGAAAATCATCATGGACAGACCTCTTGAGATAATTAGTATGACCAGAGAATTCCTTTCATGGAGGCATCTTTTGAAAAATTTAACTTCACACAACACTAATTTCTTGATTTTCAAAGAATATAGATCACATACCAACTGAGTTGTCCCTCTTTTTCTATAAAATTTTGTTACAATTTGTTGAAAACCTAGTATAATTCTATGCCCTAGCTCTGAAAACCCTTGCACTCTGATAACCTTTCACAATTATATGATTGAATAATGGAAAATTTGTGAATTATACCAAGGTATTAAGATCACACGAATGAACTTTGAGTTATATTAACTTCTTTAGCTATTATCTTCATGTCATGCTCAAGTTTGAATTTTCCATCGGTCTCACAACATTAGATGGCTTTGTTTCCAAAAAATTAGAACTACTTTACAGCTTTAAAAATCTAGCCATGTGTCAAATAGGTGCTTCCCCGCATTGCTTAAAGTTCTTGCATCTTGAGAATGAGGGCAAGCATCGACTGTCGATCTTCCTTTAGATTTAACATAATGAAAATTCAAATATCTCTACAATAAAATCTTTAATAGTGAAGTCCAACTGGCATCATAACTTGACACCATTTTCCAACCTAGCACAAGTTGGTGCATCTTCGTTGTAGTTGCTCCTACCTTGCCACACATCAGATTGGTGCTTCCCCACATTACTTAAAATTCTTACAACTTCATAATGTGAGCAAGCACTAACCTTTGATCTTGCTTAGACTGATGATTGCAAAAGTTTGTATTTCCATAACATCCAATTAGCTTCTCCGACTAGTAGAAAATCTCCTCTTAAAACAATACTTTTTGACAAGTGCCACGCCAACAACTTCCTTATTACCTTCTAAAAAGTTGGGTCCATAACATCATCATTTGCTATGTGTCATGAAGGTACTTCCCTACTTTATCTAAAACTCATGCAATTTCATCAAGCGAGAAAGCATTGTCTGTTGATCGACCTAAGATCAATGGTGGAGCAAAAAGATATTATGGGGGACCACATTAGAAAGCTTAGCCAATGAAGGTATAAAACTTGTGGTATGAAAATGGAACAATAGTTAGCATTGAGGATCCATGGCATAAAATGTGGTGCTGACATCACCATGGACATGTGTCCACAAGTCCACAAGGCACTGCATTGCTTAAAACCCTTATATCTTGATAATACGAGCAAGTGCCAACCATGGATCTTTCTTTAGATCTACGCTGGGTAAGAAACACAATTGAGATCTACTTGTGGTACTTCACCTATCATCACCTTGGAAATGTATCAACATACCACTTGCTCGCATCACTTAAACTTAGATCAACTTTATATTCTGGTAAAGCACTGATTGTTGATCTAGCACTAATCAACGGTGTAGTAAAACTATGAAAAGAATGACCAATGAGAAAATAGGTGAGTGGAAAATGTCAAAACTCTACAGCATGAATAGGGTCAAGCGTCAGCAAAGGCTACGTGTCTCAACAATGCTTCGCCATTTTGTTTAAAAATCATGTAACTCTACAATGCGGGTAAGTGCTATCTACCAATCTCATCTAGATTGATAGTTGACAAAAGTCACCCCCTTAAGCTCAAAAGACTTCACACTAATGCATAGGAAACACTTAGAAAATAAGAGGTTTAAATGAAAAAAATAAAATTAAAGTCATCTTTTATGAAAAAGAAAAACTTAGGGTAAAATTTATTCTCATGCTATTTTGAAAATGCTAACCTTTCTAAAAACTAGGGCACAAAATGAGGGTTTTAACTTTTCATTTAGGAATTTGAACTAGGTTTTTGATTAAGGATCACCAAATCAACAAAAAGGCCCTAGTTTTTTTTTATGGGGTAGTCATAAGGCACATACAAAAGACCAAGGCAATAAGATCTAATACTCAATCTGTGTAGAGTTACACAAGTTAGGGCATCTCAGAGAAGTCACATAATAGAAACAAGTCCAATTAGGATTAAACAATAGAGAAAAGTGATTATAGGATATCACTTAGTAAACCACAAATTAAGAAAATAGTAAAATTACACATCTATTTCTTATAACCATAGATTTTTTTCAATGTCGACATGCATCTATTCAATATAACCACACATTTGTAAAGAAAAATTACACATTTGTTTATTATAACCACTCATATGTCACGCAGAACTACGCATATGTTAATATAACCATGCATTTGTCAAAAAAAAATGCATATGTTTAATATAACTGTGTACTTAGTATGCAAGAGTGAGTCATTGGTATTGACTAGACATAAAAGGTAAATTGTAGGGTTGCACATATGCTTAGTATAATTGCGCATATGTGTAGCCTTCATGTGCATTTATTCTAGAGAACTCAAAAAAATATAAAGAAGGCTATGAATTAAACTCCAAGGCCAGATAAGGTGGAGTCTAGACTAAAACCCCCACAACCATTTTTGATCAATAAATTCAACTCCTAGCATTCTTGTGACATGACTTCCATACTCACGACTCCCATAAAAAATAACCAAAATAATACAAACACATTCAATTTAGACATAACAAATAGAGGCATGAATATCTATATAATTGCACTATCTAAGGTAGCATATTAATTTTATCTTTCTTGTCCTAAGTTACAACATGTTCAATAAAATGGGATATCAAAGCCTACTTGTTATCCTATACTGGTATGAAATTGGACTTGAGTTTGTGAAATATGGAAGGTTCATTCCTCTAATAGAGTCCTAGTGTTTGTTTCCTTCCCAAGCTTAGTCTAGATATCCTCTAGTTTTGTGTAGGTGATAATCTTCAATATTTCAAATTGACTATAATTTTTGCCAATAATATTTCATATATTGTCTTTTGTCAGGAAGATCCCTATTTACATGGATCCATCTAGTTTACGGATGGTTGCACTATCTCATTAAGGTTTAATTTAATAATTCTCATTTATTTCTAAGTAATTTATTAAATGGACTACCTAGACTTGTCATTTATCAAGGTATCATAGGAAGAAAATTCTCAAAAGCATGGGCGGTGAGTTGGTTTAAGAGGTGTGTATCTACTCCCTAGGTTAGGGTTCAAATCTCGAAGGTTCTTTTGATGCTTCATAATTTATTTATTTCAAGATTTAAATCTCTAAACATTTTTTTATTACTTATTTTTATTTACATTCAAAGGATCTAGTTGTAATTTATAATTTGCTAGAGTTTTCAACCCTCATAAAATACAACAAAGAAAATTTACACTTTTACTCAAGCATATATATGTGCACCCATATATACTAAGGTAATTATGCACAATAACAATAAGATGAAAGCCAAAATAAATCATTGGACATTAATGACTCAAATATACAATCTCCCCCAAAATCCTAAATAAGATGACCAACGCTTGAAAGGAACTCTAGGATTTGGGTGCCTATGAACCATGGTTTTATCTTTGAATCAAGACATATCATATAGGCTCTTGTACCTATCCTTATACACATCTCCATTGCCAACAATTCTATGTGTGTGTGTGTGTGTGTGTGTGTGTGTGTGTGTGTGTACACACACATACACACACATTTGTAATACTAAATGGATTAGTAGGGTTAGATATAATAATCATATCCATGACAATATATTAAACATGTGATAAAAAAATCATCTTAATCATCTTAACACCATATTTCCTATGAATCAAGAATCGAGGTAAAATCATCTAAAAACTCTCCTAAAATCATCTTAATGCGATAAACTGAGAGGGAGTTGGGGAGGGGGCATGAATCAAGAATCACTTAAACTTCTTCACTTGTACCACTTTGTTATATTTGTCTAATCTACTTAAATGCATGAAACATTAAAACATTAAAGTAATAGCACTATAACACAATATTTGTTCACCTAAAAACTCTCCAAGTAGAAGGTAAAATCGAGGTGGGGATGACACCCACAATGCTTCACTACTACTATAATGAAGTTGGCTAGTTAAGGAAAGTACAAATGATCACTTATGGTGATCTTACCTTGTTAGGAGTAATAAGGACTATTAGGTCCACCTTGTGAAAGGATTTATACAATACAATTAAGTATGTACTTTGTTAAGAGTTTCTGCAAAGGATTGTTAGGTCCACCTTGTTATAGGATTTGGAACTGATGCACCTAATAGGATGAATCAATGGATGATCTCTAAAATGCAACTATGATTTCTATAGAAGATCCTTTGAAGTAAATTGATCACCTAACTATAATAAACGAGTCTCTTTCTTTCCTTGGAATGCTTGTACAAGCCTTCTCGAAAAGATTCCCTTCCATATTCACTAATGCTTGGATGATGATAGAATGAATATTACTATGCTTTGGATAAACAAAATATTTGATACTTATATCCATCTAGATAGTTGTTACATAGGTTGGCTACAATAAAAATAGTTCCAAAAACAATCACCAATTCAGCTCGGTGTAATGACTCGGGTTAGTGTCATATTCAAGTGATACTAGAAACACTCAGTCACCACTATCTCCTTTGCTAGCTCCAATACTCAGTAGATGCTTTTGACTTAGCTTGCACTATTCTTTCATCTTGATTATTACCTTGGAAAAAGATTACTCTATTTACTTGGTTCACATTAGAGCTTGGTAGACATAGTCAACTTGGTTGACACTAGAGCTCGGTGTGAATTGTCAACTCGGTAGCCACTAAAACTGATTGAAACTACAAATTTGTGCAAGGTTAACTTGTTTTTTTGGATCCTTTGTGAGCTCAATTAACACTGCATACTAGTGAATCAGTTGCAATTGTCTTATCATTATGACTAAGTATTTTGACACTAACTCACAATATATCTTGCATGAGATTAGCAATCTCCCCCTTTCACATTAGTGACAAAAACACTTATCATACAAGATCTAAAAAAACTTCTTTAGTCAAACTCCCCCTTGGAACATGCCTAATCTAGTAGTTTGGTTTGCACCGAAGATTCTACAACTTAGTTAGAGCTAAAAAATCTATTTTTTGTTTTATCAAACTGTTTTTAATTTTCTACTTTATACATATCTTTCATGTTGTTGTACACATTTTCTCCTTACATGTATGTAAATATACTTGTTGAAAATAATTGATTAATTGTGTATTGTCTTTGATGTTACACAAAATGTCATATCATTGCCAGTCAATGTATATTGAGCTCACTTAGGTGAGGTAGATGGTTTCCTATGTCTATTGAGCATTCTAGATTTTACCATGTTCAAAAGACAGTGTCTACTAAGTTCACTTGGCCATCAAAGGAAAGTTTGCAAAAGTTGAGTGTTAATCGAGAAAATTTGGTTGATGAAGAAAATGTTGGATGGAACCAGTGTTAACCAAGCTCACTTGGTTACCAAAGTGATGTAGTGCAAGCTAGGAGAGTCCCCAAAGAAGATGTCCAAACCACCAGAAAACAACCACATAGTGGAAATACAACCAAAAAACAACAATAATGCAAGATTTGATACCAAATCAAAACTTTTTATTTAGGGATATAATTGATTACATGCAATATGCCTTGTTGTAAGGCCTTTTGGGTTAGGGCCAAATACAAACAACAATTACAAAATTAGTTCTGCAAGATCCAACAAGATCCACTTACAATTTCAATTCCAACCAGTCTAGATCCACAACTAGATAAGAACAACAAGAAAATTCACACTTGTACCCTCAGGTCCACCAAGAAATCCTCTAGTTCTCAAGCCATAGCCCTAGCTCTTCAAAATTTTCTCCTCTACCACCTCCTCTTCTCCAAGATGGATGAATAATCACAATCCTACTATAAACTACCTCACATTCGGTGGTCTATCCATAGACTCAAGAAAAACTCACTCTTCAGCTACTCTCCATACTCACTCCTCCCCCAAATGAAAGAATAATGACTAAAGACTTCACCATAACCCCTACTTATACCAATCTAAGCCACAAGTTGGCCCAAAATGCTAAAAACTAAATATCCCTTGCATTAACTACTTGAAGAGCCACAAGTTAGCCTCTAACATGAATTAAATACCAAATGCCTTTAAAGGCTTACAATTAATTTATTAAATACAAAAAATTAACTACCAAGACCCAAACAGGTCCGCTCAACCCCAAAAAAATCCCTTAATCATGTAGGATATCCAACTACCCTAAATGCTCCTACATTAGACTCTCAAGGTGCAAAAAGAAAAGTGTGTCCCAAACTTTGATGCCCAATAAAAAAATCCACAACCATCTTCATCTTCATCGAAGGCTTCCACTCCAACAGAGGCAAGAAAACCAACATGCAAATCATCCACATCTGTATCACTTTGTCAAACACTAGAATCTCAACCATTTAATCAACATGCTCACTTCCAAGAATAAACTAAACATAATGCTTCATCAACAAACCCTCATCCACATCAAAAACTAGTGAATCCACACTAGTAACAAAAAAATCCATATTAGGAACAATATGTAGCTCCTCAACAACATATGTCAAACTCACAACACTAATAGTCTCATTGCTCACAACAAGGTGCTTTGCAACATATAAATCACCACCAACAACAACTAGATTATCCATAATCGAGTGCTCCATAATCTCCATGTCAGACTCAACCAACTAATCATGAAAACCAATCTCCATCCTTACATCAATAAGGTTAGGAATATCCTCAACAACAACCTCAAGTTTCTCTATAGGTTTTATATTAGACTTCACAAAATGATCAACAAAACCAACGTCTTCCACCTCGACCTTGCGATGCCATCTTCTCTCTCGAACATGTCTTCTAACTAGTCAGGCAAATTTCTTTTGGATTGGTAAATACTAACTCCAATAGCATAGAACTTTCTTCTTCTATTTCTCAACTCTTTTTGAAAAAATAGTATCCACAATGTTGGTGTTTTAAAACTACTAAGCAACAAAATGCTTAATACCAAGATGATAGTACTCAGACAATCTAAAGACTAGCCAATTCTTATTAACAATTGCATGTGCAAAGCATTTGGGCCCAACTTCAAAAAAACCAAGGGTGGTTTTCTACTCTTCTGGCTCTGCAAAACCAAGGTGGGTATACCCAGGGATGATTCAAGACTGAGAAAAATGTATGAGAATTATTTTTAGTTCCATTCTGATTCTCATCTCAAATCCTCATATACATACACAATTCTTGATAACTTGATAAACACATCCCATATAACAAATATGGCCAAAAATTCTTCTATAGATCTGCAGGTGTTCTTAGCAAAAGTGGCTAACTGAAGCTAAAATATTCCATGCAGATAAGTACTAGCCAACTTTTAAGATCTACAAGAAATAAAAGTAAAATTGATTTAATTCTCCATTTTTGACAACCATTTGTGACATATTTCTCTTTCAGCTGGATCAAATTTGATCACTGCCTAATCCGTTGGGGCTCAGAGTCTACTACAAATTTCTAGATCTAATTCGTTGCCTTACAAAAAATTTCATCAGCAATTCTTATTAGAACTTGTCATTCAAAATCCTTTCCCCTACTACAACAATCTTATCATATTCATTAGAGCTTTTACTTAATCCATTGAATTAACAACCATGATAAATAGATATACAACTTAACTTGATTGCATTCAATTGCACAAGCCTTTACTTATACAACATCAAGATAACCAAATAATCAAAAGGAGTAAAAGTTCAGAAATAAACGATATCAGGACAATTCATAATTTTTATTCATTTTCCTTGAAAATTTTATACAATTTACAGTAAACTTAGAATGACTTTCAGAAAGAAACACATATCATTCTAAATTCACGTCTTCTCAAGATCTGACAAAGAAAATACACCACCAAATTCTACTCAATACAATGGACCAAAAACAAACTAAGCATATCACTTAGAAAAAGAGAATTCAGACCTCTTCTCTAGCCCTGGGATCTAACTTATATAGTGTGAGATGCAACAAGCTTCAGGCTAAGAGAAAAATGACAGGTGTCTTTTACAAGGAAAAAATTATATACACCTATCACAAAATGACAAAAATGTTGGTAACAAAAGATGTCCAAATCAAAACATTCCTTTTGGTGGATCGAGTTCTGTCACATGCTTTAATGTCCCTGACTTGGCTATTATTCTGATCCTTCCTTTCATGCAACAAAAAAATTAACCAATGATGAAGTTTTTTTTGATGATGGCACGTCAACCTCCACCTATGGGCTTTTATTGTCTTTATCTTTTATTGTGGGAGTAACTTCTACCTTTGACCCTTCTTTAGTTGTACTAACATCTTATGGTCCCGGGTCTACAGTTGAAGGTAATAGATTATCCTTATCTTTTTCTTTCAGTTGGGTTTGAGTAGTGACGGGGTCAATGATTTGGATCTCCTCACCTTGTACCTCATCACTGTCACTTTCATCTTCATCAAAATATTCACTAGGAGCCATGTCTGCCATCCACTTGTCAAATAATGTGTCATCTGGCCAATTGAACTGCAAAATATCCCTCTATCTTTTCAGTACATATTTAGCTTCATTATTAATGGCAAAAAATTCTTGTTTTAAAGAAGCAAAGAATATTTGGGTCTTCACCATTTCTTCTATTGTGGTAGCCCACCATGCATGCCCTATTTTGTTTATGACTTGATTCATCCTTAAACAAAATAAATCGTCAAGTTCTTTTGCCCATTCCTCTTTGCTTTTCAAATTATTTCTTTTGTCAAGGGCATGAGGAAACAAACTGAATTTTTGGCTCTTGTACTTGTTCAAGTAGCCTACTATTACTTTTTGTAAATGAATTCTTTTATTGTCAAAATCAGCAAGATCAAAAATAATATCAAATATTTTTTCAATTTGACCAAAAGAATTATCTATAACAGAAAAACACAAAAATGTTATTGCTTTCTCCCTTTTTACCCATTTATTCACAATAGGCTTTAGAGCCTCATCATTGGCTTTCAAATCCTCCTAGATACTGATCACCCTAGCCAACTGATCATAAATTAGGGGCCATTCAACTTTATCCCCCAAATATGTGAGAGCTTTTCTTAGTTTATCTTCATATTTGGATTCCAATTCTACATGTAAGGTCCACAGTTTAACTTTTTCTTCTTCATAGTCCTTAGCAGTGTAATACTTTGGCCCTTGGGGTGTATCTAGTATTTCTATGAGGGGGGTGTATTTGAAGGGTTCTACTAGGGGGTGAGGGTATGTTATTCTAGGCCTGATGGATTTTCCCAATAGCTTGTTTTCAAGCTCAATTCTCTTTTTCACCTCTTTATTATAAGCCTCCACCACTGTCTCATACTTGCTCTGTAATTCAAACATGGGTTGTTCCTCCTTCTTAGCAGTGGCCAAAAGAAACTTGGAAGAATCCACATTCCAGTATGCTACCTCTACATGGGAGGTGTCACCAACCCTTCTCACAAGTATATTCTCCATTAATCCAGACTCATCTGATTGTGATGATGTGGCTCTAGATCCTCTCTTCAATGACCAACTGACCAATGCAGCTTGATCTTCAATAAATGTGGTGCCTTGGAAGTTCTTTTTATTTGGGTCTTGTAATTTGAATCTATTTGAAACAGAATTGAAAATCAATGCATCCACAATATCCCAATTAGGCAACAATAGTATGTTAGAAGTCTTTAACATTTGCCTTCCCTCTTCAGGGGTAATATTATGGAATTCTCGCATCATTTGTTCCTTTATTTTTTTTTGGATGGAGGCTTCATCCATTTCTGAATTCTCTATTTTCATTTTTTTGCACTTTTCCTCAAACACATTCATGTTTGCTCTCTAGGAAAACAACTAAAAAGCCCTAGATTTCACAAAACTGTCATGAGCCAAAAACTAATGACTTGCTTGTTCTAATACAAGGTCCAATTCTCTTCCTCTATAATCAACCATTTTTAGGTCCAGGCTCGGTAGAGGAGGCTCTAGAGGGTTACCTTCATCCAATTCTACATGAGTAATAAAAATACCTCCCTATGATCCCATCTCCTCAATTTGGTCACCTGTGACCTATTCTTCTCCAATCCTCAAAGGAGATTGAGTGGGTGAATGTTCCTTGACTCCAGGCCCTTCTTCTCTTATTACCTTTTGCCTCTTGGGACTAGGCTCATTAGGTCTCTCCTCTAGGTTGTACTAGTGGATCCCATTATTTGTTTGCCCTTATCTACAAGAGCCCTTTTATTTTGAATTACAGTGTAACCAGGCTTCCTTTGTACAATTATTTGACCAGCTCTTATATTACGAGTGAAAACCAACCTCCTCATGATGTCTCTAGCCTTATCAGGATGAGAATCAAATAACAATTGTTTCTTCTCATTCATGGCTTCCATTATTGCAAGGAAGTTACTCATGAATTTATTTATTCTATCAGCCTCTATGTTAGCACTATCTAAAGGACTATAATTCTAATAAAAAAAATGAATGAATTCTAGGATGCAAGAGTAAACTCTCCATTTTTATTTTTTAGTTTCTTGTTCTTGTAATGAGAATTCATTTCTTATAATGTCCTCTAGATAATATGAATCATGTTTGATTGGTCCCAGCTTAATCCTATGCCTCAAAGTCTGATTGAAAAACCCCTCAGAATCACAAAAATGGGAATGGGAGATAGCAATCATATACTAATCCAAAAATTTATACAAAAAGAGCCAACCCCCTTTTCTAATTACGAATTGATGGGCCACTGTGCAGGTAGGGAAAATTGACCCTAGTTGCCTTTTTGACAAAAACATTTCTTCTATTCCTCCTAGTTGCCACAAAACTTCTGCTATTCCTACCTTTAGATGTACTTGGTAAGGCAAGACATGAGGTCTCCCTTTAAACCATAAATTCTAAAAACAATAGAAATAGTGTAAGGAATAAAATCTCCCCAATTATGTCAGACTTTCAAATTATGGGGGCTATCCATAGGCCTGATGAGACTCATCAGTACCTTAGGGATTCTAGGATTGTCACTCCATATGAGACATCTCAATTTAGAAGCAAAATATCAATCAAATCTGACAAACTTGGCATTATTTACATCCCAAGTCATATCTGCGCTCCACAATTGGACTGGCAGTGCTTCCCCATTTTCCTCTTTGTTCAATTCCATCTCATTATTGAAAAATGTTGCCCCCTTAAACAATAACATATGCATCAATAGAGAGTAGTGGCCAAAAGTTTTCTCGACTTTGCCTCTCGCAATTCTAACCAAACCAATGTGAATTTCTTTAGCCAAAAAGGAGGCAAAATAAAAGATAACATCTACACTGAAAGAAGCAATTTGAACCATCATATACATAAGGCCAATGGGCATGAAATCCTGCTCATGCTCACAAAAAACATGACACAGGGTCATGTATATTTCTACAGCCTGGGAAGTGAAAAGACTCTTCTTAAAGGTTCTCTAGAGGCTACAGTAATTATTGGCAGAGTTCCTATAGTACCAATGTGTGCCCTCAGTGCACCTCCCCTAATTACATCTCTCTTTGCTTTGTATTCTTTTTCTAATTCTGGAAAATTGATTGGCACATGGCAATCTAATAATGGTTCTAAGTGAAAAAATTCTCTAATTGCTTCAAGGAAAATTGAGACAGAGGCACACAATCATTTGTTCTCACAACCTTAATGGCTTGATCATAAATTTTGGCAATGTCTTCTAGCAAATCATAATCCATGAAAACACTCGAAACTACTAGCTTTCCCAAATCAAAATTCTAGATATTAGCGTGAGGGGCAAACAACTTCCTTTCTAAAAACCACTTCTTAAACAAAACAAGGCTAGTTTGAGTAGTTATTGCATCTCTAACCCAGTTCCCCTTGTCATATAAGCCATCAACAACTTTAAGCCTAGGGTTTAATGAAACTAACATCTTAACCTATGCAGGCTCTGTAGTGGATCCTGGGAGTAATTCTAACAAATCATTGTGGACATTCCTGTCCATATAGTTAACTTGCCCAAAAGATGCTTTCTTAGGAGGCATCTTGATTGTAATAATGGGAATTGAAATGTCATAGAGGTTATGTGTGAGTACTTGATTCACTAGAATTATCCTTCTTTGAACTTCTGTAGTTGCTCTTGAATAGATGTGGGATTGCTTCACATCTTTAACTAGCTTAGCACAATGTGATCGACAGGTTCTTATGTTCAGAAAACATGAAATCTTTGTTGATGTGGGACCGGAATGAATGAAAATCATCTATATTATACACTATTTTTTCACACACAAAGCTTTCATTAATCATAAATGCACATAATAGAAAAATAGAGTAGCATCACACTTCTTTTTTAAATTTGCGCCGTTGATCCATGAAAAATACTATGATCTTGAAATGAAAACTAGGTTGACTCAATGTTCCTTTTAGCACGCTGGCAGTTAAACCAATAAATTTCCTCCACCTGTATCTTTCCTTCAAATTTGGCATTTCAAACTGGGCCCACAGATGACAAGGACATGTGTCATTGACTCATTAACTCACTATACTTATCTTTCGAGCAGTTATCCATAGCGAGCTAATGTTAACCACTGATCTTGCTTTGATCATAAGGCAGATATTCAAAATGACACTTAAGAACACAAGGGTAGGTCCCTCAATTGTTAACTTGCTATACTTATTCTTTGCACATTTCTTCATAGCGAGTTAATGAGCACCATCGATCAATACTTGATCTTGTGGACAACAACTTATTGCAACAGTGGTGGGTCATCACTCGCTAACTCACTATACCTAACTTTCAAGCATTTATTCATAGCGAGTTAACAATGGCCTTAGATCCTAGTTTGACCTAATGATTAGAATTCTTTGTGTGCTTTGTACATGGAGAGTGGGTCCATATACTTCTGTCGCTAAGATGGTTGAACATGCTGGCACACACGTGTACTCCTTTTTATCTATTAATGACATCACATGTTCTTGGGCTTGCCATGTTTGTGACTTCCAGGTGGGTCGCCACATCGCTATTGGCAAAAACACTAAATATCCAGCTAGTGACCTCCCAGTAGACAGATGCCAGGAAATAAAGCTCCACTTGCACAGAAGTAAAATCAAAATCTGCACAAGATTTTCTTTGGGATCCTCAAGAAAATTGGTAGCTATAATAGAAACACTGTGTTTTGCAATTGATCGAGCCCTCGCTATGTCACTACTGAGAAAGTGTTGTTTCATTCTAGCTAGCGATATAGTGACCTTTGATGGATTCTCAATTTCGGTGACAGAAATAAAAAAACATATTGATTGAAAACCCTTTCAATTAATGCTGGTGTTAGAGGAGGTGGCCATGCACATTTATAATGTTGCGTGGGAACTTCCATGGTCATATCAACTTTTTTTAGAGAACACTACCCTTTTGCCAAAATTTGGGCATTCGCTATGTTGCCACCAGTGAGTCGCATGGATTTTTTTGATAGCGACTTAACGAATGTCGAAAAAACTTGGAATCTGGTGACACCATTCACAATTTTCTTCACGTGTGTTTATTCTCAAAACTAACAAGCTTGGGACACATCAAGTGCCAAAATTTACCTTATGTTAACAAAATTCTCTGTGCTTGATTCCTCTTTTAAGTATCATGAACATGTGTCATCAAGCTCGTTAACTCGCTATACGTAACAATCGAGCATCTTTCCATAATGAGTTAACAATGACCATAGATTCAAAAGGATCTGATGGTGGGGTAAAACTCCTTTCACAAGGATTGAACAATGAACTCAACATGGGCAGGAAAAGAACATTCACTTATCCTCCTATTTTTTAAAATGTCACGCTAGGAAAAAATTTAAATGGAATAGGATACAGGGATTTAACAAAAATATTTCAAAGGCTAACAAAAAATGACTTAGCTAGAAAGCCTATTCACCATTAATGGATCTCAATCTGAAATTTTTTACTTGGACAACATAAATTTATTATGCAAAGTTTTGGACCAACAGTGGCTCTATCTGTGGACATTGAATTCTTTGGATTCAAGTGAGGGCTTAGAATTTTTGGGATAAGCAGACCACATACAGGCTCCCAACAAAACAAACGCTTACTAAGAGAACAACACACATGAGAAAACTATGCATAGGAAACTATAAACAGATGAAAAGATCTACAGATATGTACAAGAAAACCCTAAACTAATGTTCATGGTAAATGAGTATTTTTTCAAGAAAAATACCTTTTCAAGAACTATCCATGAACTGGCAGTTCAAGAGTATTGTCTGATAAATCTTTGAGTACATAAGAATCCTCACCCCAAGTAGTTTCAATCAAATAAGGACCTAACTAGATAGGATCAAATTTTCCATGTTTCCCTTTATCTTCAATTCTGGCATTCTACATTAAGACTAGATCTCGATCTTCAAACTTTTTGCTTACCGTTCTTTTATCATAGAGTGTCTTAACTTGTAGTTGCAACTTTTGATTCTTTAGAGATGCCTCTCTCCTGGCCTCAGTTAGCCCTACTAATTCATCCAACCTTTCTTGCATATCATCAATGATATTTTCATCATACATTTGTATGTAGTTATACAAACCTACCAAGTTGTTCTGGGGCATTCTTGCTTGAATTCCATACACCATATCAAATGGAGCCACACCAATGGCTTTCTTCACAGTTACCCTGTCAGCCCATATTGTTAACTGTGACTTGGAATCCCATGCTTTCTTGTTATCATCCAAGGTTCTTTTAATGACTTTTAACAGGCTTTTATTGGTGGACTCAGCTTGTCCATTTCCTTGTAGATGATAAGGAGAGGATGATGATCTTGTCATTCCATATTTATCACAAAATTTAATGAATTCCTCAGACCTAAAGCACATTGCATTGTCTATTACAATTTTCTAAGGGCAACCAAATCTGGAGATAATATTATTTAGTAGGAAGTTATTGACAACTTTACTTGTTGCATTTCTTGTGGGGATAGCCTCTACCCATTTTGTAAAGTAGTCAGTAGCCACTAGTATCCAAGAATAGCTAGTGCTAGACTTGGGGGAAATCTCCCCTATGAAATCCATACCCCAATGTTGAAAGGGTGCTTGAACCTCCACTGGCTTCAATGGAGTATTGCCTAAGAACTTCAATTTTCCAGCAAACCTCTGACAAGGGTCACATTTTCTAATCATAATTTGAGCATATTTGAAAAGGGAAGGCCACCTAAATCCAGCCCTCATCACCTTATGTGTAGTTGTCTTGGCCATATAGTGTCCTCCACACACTCTAGCATGCATCTCCTCCAAGACTTCTTTTGCCTTTTCTTGATCAACACACTTCAACAACACTCCTTCAAAATTTCTCCACCATAAACTACCTTGGACAATTGTGTATTTGATGGCTTGCAATTTAGTAATCCTCTTTTCATTTTCAGGAAAATGGGGAGGAGCTTCCATGTGTTGTAGGTAATATATAACATTGGTGTACCAATCACAACAATCCATGTCACATAAGTCTGGTCTGAGGTCATCACTTACCATATTTATCTAATTGGCATCTAAATTAGATTCAGCCATGAGTTTAGCCAAACCTTGACCTCTTACCAACTTAGTTATCTGTATTTCAATATTAAATTCTTGGATCCTATTGATCTATCTACACCTTCTACCTGATACTTCCTGTTGAGCAAATATATCTTTCACTACAGCACTAGGTACAAAGGCAATGACAGTAGCACCTAAAAGCCTTTATAGCCTTCACTAAAGCATATGCCTATTTTTCATTTAGCTCATATTTAAATTCAACAGGCTGAAGTGACTTACTGAAAAAGGCAATGGGCTATTCATATCCTTCTTCATTTTTTTGCAACAAGACTGCATCTACAAGGTGAAAGGATGCAAAAGAAAAAATATGCATAGGCTTTGAATAATCTGGAGTTCTTAGTACTGAAGCATTTTTTATTGCAATTTTAATATCTTTGAATGCTTGTGAAGGATCACTATTCCAATCTATAGTGGCTCCCTTCTTGAGCATCTTTGAGATAGGTCTACTAATTTCAGCAAAATTGGTAACAAACCTTATGAGAAAATTGACTTGGCCAATGAAGGATTGAATTCCTTTTATATTTTTTGGCTTGGGGACTTTATCAATAGCTACTACTCTCTCAAGGTCTATTTTCACCCCATCCTTGGACACTACATGTCCTAGTAATTTGCCTTCTGTGACCTCGAATGTGCATTTCTTTGGGTTCAAGGATACTCCATATTCCAGAGCTTTGATAAAGATTTTTTCCAAATGTCTACAGTGATCCTCAGCCTTCTTAGAATATGCTGTAAGATCATCCTCGTACACAACCATAAATTTGTCAATATAATCATGAAATTCCACATCCATGGCTCTTTGGAAAGTAGCTCCTGCATTAATCAGGCCAAATGGCATCCTTACATATACATATGTTCCCCATGGGGTTGTGAAGGCTATCTTGAATTGTGCACTTTCCTTTACCAAAACTTGATTATATCCAGAGAGACCATCCATCATTGACATTAGCTCAGAAACAGTCACTTGTTGCAACATGGCTTCCATATTGGGCAATCCATAATTGTCCTTCAAAGATGCAATGTTCAGATTTATGAAATCCACGCATAATCTATAGCTCCATTTTTCTTTCTGACAGGTACCAAATTTGAAACCCAGGTGGAATGCCTAATTGGTTTGATTATCCCCCCATCCCTTAGTTTCATCAACTCTTCTTGCATTTTGGGAGCTAGGGTAGGGTTTACTAGTCTTTGTTTTTGTCTGAAAGGTTTTACATTATCTTTTAATGGTATGACATGCTGGAACAAATCTTCCGTATAAGCCTTAAGGTCATCATATGACCATGCAAAAACATGTCTATACTTTCTAAGCAAGTCAATCAATGTTTTTCTAATTTTAGCATGCAAATTTTGGCCAATATAAACCTTTTTGGGAGCTTCATCAATACCCAGGTTTATCTCTTCTAATTCTTGAGGCTTAGGGTCCTTAACTCCTGATTTTACTCTATCCTAGTTATCAAAAATATTTTCCAAGACAACTAAATCCTTAGGCACCTTATTAGTTTTCAATTGCATAATCTCTTGGCCAAAAATGGTTTCCTTACCATCTATGGTTTCAATCAGTTCATTGCAATCCATTTCCTGACCATGGTACTTATCTTCATTCAACAAAAAAATTGTAATCTCTTTGTCATCTTCAAAGACTTGCCAATTTTCAATGTTATCAGGTATGGAAGACCTATTTTGTACCTCAATTTGAGATATTCTTACAAATGATATCTCCTTAGGCTTGATTACTACATTTTCTAACAAATCAACCATCTTATTTTGAGTCCTATCTCTCCATGAGATACCAAATGCATCAAAAGATTCTATCTGATCCCAAACTACATTTCTATATTGCTTTAATCTCCTATTCTTGGATACATAAGTTTCTTTTATCTGGGAGATAACTAAATCAAAATCCCCTATGACATGTAATTTCTTAATTCCATGATGTGTGGCAACTTTCAATCCTAGCAACAATGCCTCATATTTTGCAATATTATTTGTGCAAGAAAACTTCAAAGTGAATGAATATCTGAAATTATTTTTCTCAGGGGAAAAAAAAACTACACCTACCCCTACACCCTCTTTTGAACTCGCCCCATCAAAAAACATTGTCCATAACACTAGTGAGTTAGTGCAACACTCAACTTCATGTTCAATGATAGTAGATAAATTTTTAACTTCTTGAATAATCAATTCAGCTCTGAAAGCATTAACACCAGTATCTAAGAAACAAGTGGCATCTTTGTTAATTTCTTCCCCTAAAATGTGATTAACCCTTGGCTCTCTATTTACCCTGACAACTTTATCCCCAATGTGGAAAGTAGCATATGTTAAGTCACACTGTAGGCTTACCCCCATGGTAGCACTCCATTTGCAAGAGAGAAACATTCAATAGTGTGGAGGTATATCCACTACAAGGACAAACATGGTTAACTCTACTTCAGGATACACAACCAATTTGAATGGTAAAGCATTTATGGTACCTATGACTGGGACTTCCCTAGCATCCATTCCTCTGCATCTGCCCTGCTTGGTATCCACTTTCAATCCTAAGGCTTCCATTATTTTTAAAGGCATTATGGTGTTGGAAGCTCCTGAGTCTATCATACAGTTTTTTAGGGTCTTCCCTTTTATGATTAGACCAAGGAAAAAGGGTCAATATCTTCTATAAATGCCACTGAGGAATCATCTAAAAACATCTAGGGAATCTGAGATATGATACCACTTTCCTCTATTACTAGTGGGGTTTGTTGAGCAATAGTTTGTCCTACAATAGTATTATTGTTTCCTATCCCTCCCAAACATGATAAAGCCTTGCTCTTATGTTCTTCAATTCTAAGAAGTTTAGACAAAGGTACTTTTATAGTTATTTGGGACAACATAGATATCATATCAACAGGTTCAACAATAGTGGGTTTTACAAGAGTACCTAGAGTTGAAGTCCTTTGAACAACAAGCACCACTATTTGCTTGATAGTATCAAGTTCTGATTTCTTTGGTTGCACAACTACTTTTTCCATTTCATTTATTCGAAACTAAACCTCCTTTTTGGGTTCCCACTTCTTTCCCTTGTTGTCGTTGATCTTAGGCACATCAACATTGACTTTTTTATTTTGATCATTCATCTTATGGGTGATATCTTTGATGAATACACTGGATGGCTTTCTTGCATCATTATTTACTATTCTATTTCTCAAATTGTAGTTACTATGGACTTGAGAAATCATTTCTACTGTGATTCTATCGATCTCTTCTTTGGAAGACATTCTTAAGCTTGTGTGACCTACATCAGAGGATGTAACACATACCTTATCTGTATCATAGCCTTCATCATCTAAAAGCACTTGCTGATGATGTAAATGATAAGCAATTATCTGACTGGTAATATCATTTTCAAGTTCCTCAGAATAAGAATCTATAGATTCATCACACATGCTCACCATATTGCAACTTATATCATCATGGCTTTTCTCTTCACTTCCTTCTTCAGGCTGTAGACCTTGATCTTGGGCAAATGACTGAGCAACAAGACAATAATTAGTAAAATGAGATGATTGACATATGATGCACCATGGTACATCATCATTCATATTTATAGTATTCCTTTGTAGGGGATCTGGGGTACCCTTGTCTTTCACATTTTGTGTCCTATTGGGGATTGGCTTACCATCCTTCCACTGGGTGGTGTAAGGGTAATTTTGCATTCTAGGTTGCCTATTGAAACTATTATTATTCACAAGGGTTCTCTCAGCAACATTTTGCTTATTGAAATTAGTGGGATTCATCTTCTTGAGCAATTCCAAAACTTGGCCTATAGTGGGTTCTTTTGGCTTCTTTCCTATAGGAGTTTTATCAGCCTCCCTTTTATTATTGTTCTTAGGATTGAAAAGCTTTGGATCATCCCTCCTACCTAGTTTACCAGATGCCTTCCTATTATTCTCTATATTTACTGCTATTTTATAGGCATCCCTTAAAGTCTTGGGATGCTTATCCCACAATTGATAAGCCATTTTTCTATCAAAAGCATTGAAGTATGTTGTAAGAAAAACATCTTCATTCAACCTCATGACTCTAAACAGTCTGTACATACCTTTCTAGAATCTTACATTGAAGTCAAATATGGACTCATTTGGGTTTTTCTTGATGCTATTGAACTCATTCAACATGAATCTTGCATTAGTATTGTCTCCATATTGCTCCTTAAATATTTTCTCCAAGTCACTCCATGAGGTGATACTATCATTAGGTAACCTCCTAAACCAATCTCTTGCATCCTCAGTTTGTGAATACACAAACAATTTCATTACCATATCTTCATGCTCAACTTCATAATAATTTAACATATCAATAAAAATTCTCAAATGTTCTTCACTAGTAACAACATTATTCCAAGAAAACTTAACCACTTTGTCTCTTAAATCAAATGATATAGGATGTGGAGCAGCAAGAATACTAGCAAATGATATTTGTCTATACTTTTCTAGGTATATAGGTTTCTTTTGGAAACCAAGAAAATTTGAGGTACTAGCTATGTTAGCTTGGTTTAGAGGAGCAGCTTGGGATTGTTGAGGTGGGACAAATGGGACTTGGGTGCTAATAGTCGATGATGAGGTAGGAGTAGATTGGGATATTCACTGAGTTGAGATTATTGGACCACTAACTGGTGCAAAAGTTGCAGGTGGGATAGAAAAATTGGGCCATGAAGCCAATGCAGAATTAGATTTTATGAATTGGATTTTTCTCCTTTTTTCTACGGTCTGAGCTTCATTCTCAACCTTCTCAAGTTCTTTTTCAAGATCTTCCTTCTCTTTTCTAGCCTTCTCCAGATCTAGATCTAATTTTGACATGGAGGGTTGTATGGGTTTTCTTGGTAAATCTTGAGGTTCATTTATTTGGATTCATATAGCTCTGCCTTTCCCTTTATCTCGAGCTTTTATAGTGGGCTCTACAGGGTCCACTTGAATAGGTTTATAGGCTTGGACTTGAGAAATAACTAGTTCTTGCCTTTGATTTAGGCATTTTTCTTGTTCTTGAACTTTAGCTCTCAGATTTTCTACATCTCCAAATACATTAGTATGGAGAGTTGTGGTATTTTCTTCTAACTTTTCATTTTGTTCCTTCAAGGTAGCCATCCTTCTTAGCAGGGCATCCCTTTCTATTATGGCATCCAAGGTGGCTTTCTCCTTTTCTTTTTTAAGATGAACGTGTTTAGCTTCTTCCTCAACAATCCGTTTCTTTAGGACTCCTATCTCAGAATGCACTTCTTTAGGATTTGCAAAAGTAGTCTCTGAATCTGCAGGATCATCCAGGTCTATAAGATTGGACTCCACGTATGGGGTTGCTTTGAGATTAAAAGGATCATCAAATGAACTCCTAAATCCTAGCTTATAATTCATATATGCTACGAGATTTGGCCTCAATGAAGCAATTCCTACCATGGACACATCTTTGTCCTGAAAAACTCTCTCATCTAGTAATGGGGTACTGAAAATGCCTCCTAAGAGTCTTGTAGTTTTGGATTCATAACTGAGTGAAGAAGACTCTCTCCCTAATACTGGTTGATATTGGGAATTGATAGATGCATTACCTCTGGGTTTCCAGGTGGGATTTGGATCTATCCTTTTCTTATTTTGGTTCTTCCTACCACCTTGGGGTAAATCAATATACATTGGTACATTAGGATTGGCTCTCATGTAAGCTCTTGTGTTCTTTCTCTTGTCAGCCATATTCACCTTTTCTTAAAATAAGCACTAGCTTCAAAACCTTGACTGAGTTGCCACCCTATTCTTAGGAAAATACACAATGAGAATTATTTTTGACTCAAAGAAAACAACACACAAATAGAAATAGAAATATCTAACATGGATAGACTAATCACTGAGATCATAAGACTGCAACTCTTGCTTGTTAGGTAAGACACCTGGATAGGCTGGATACAGTAGTGTGTAGCTAGGGTACTTGGGCTATACCCTCTTTAAATTCTCAAGGTTTGTCACAAAAATATTCTCTTATAACCATGAGTAACACTTAGATAACCTGACACACACGTACACAACAGGACCAAAGAAACTGCAGTACTTTTCACTAATATGTTAGACAACTCCCCAGTAAAATCACCATTTTGTTGGTGTTTTAAAACTACTAAGCAAAAAAATGCTTAATACCAAGATGACAGTACTCACACAATCTAAAGACTAGCCAATTCTTATTAACAATTGCATGTGCAAAGCATTTGGGCCCAACTTCAACAAAACCAAGGGTGGTTTTCTACTCTTCTGGTTCTACAAAACTAGGGTGGGTATACCCAGGGATGATTCAAGACTGAGAAAATTGCATGAGGATTATTTTTAGTTTCATTCTAATTCTCATCTCAAATCCTTAAATACATACACAATTCTTGATAACTTGATAAACACATCCCATATAATAGATATGGCAAAAAATTCTTCTATAGATCTGCAAGTGTTCTCAGCAAAAGTGGCTAACTAAAGCTATACAGGAAATAAAAGTAAAATTGATTTAATTTTGCATTTTTGACAACCATTTGTGACATATTTCTCTTTCAGTTGGATCAAATTTGATCAGTGCCTAATCCATTGGGGCTCAGAGTCTACTACAAATTTCTAGATCTAATTTTTTGCCTTACAACAAATTTCACCAGCAATTCTTATCAGAACTCATTATTCAAAATCCTTTCCCCTACTACAATAATCTTATCATATTCATTAGAGCTTTTACTTAATCCATTGAATTAACAACAGTGATAAATAGATATACAACCTAATTGGATTGCATTCAATTGCACAAGCTTTTACTTATACAACATCAAGATAACCAAATAATCGAAAGGAGACAAAGTTTAGAAAGAAAAGATATGGGGACAGTTCATCATTTGTATTCATTGTCATTGAAAATTGTATATAATTTATAGTAAACTTAGAATGACCTTTAGAAAGAAACACATATAATTCTATATTCATGTATTCTCAAGATCTGACAAAGAAAATACACCACCAAATTCTACTCAATACAATGGACCAAAAATAGACTAAGGATATCACTTAGAAAAAGAGAATTCAGACCCCTTCTCTAGCCCTTAGATCTCACTTATATAGTGTGAGATGCACCAAGCTTCAGGCTAAGAGAAAAATGATAGGTGTCTTTTACAAGGAAAAAATTATATACACCTACCACAAAATGACAAAAATGTTGGTAACAGAAGATGTCCAAATCAAAACATTCCTTTTGGTGGGTTAGCTTCTGTTACATGCTTCAATGTCACTGAGTTGACTATTATTCTGATCCTTCCTTGTATGCAATAGCCAAATTAACCAATGATGAAGTTTGTTCAAATGATGGCACGTCAACCTCCACCTGTGGGCTTTCACCGTCTTTATCCTGTATTGTGGGAGTAACTTCTACCTTTTCCCCTTCTTTAGTTATACTGACATCTTGTGGTCCTGGGTATGCAATTAAAGGTAATAGATTATCCTTGTCTTTTTCTTCTAGTTGGGTCTGAGTAGTGACGGGGTCAATGATTTGGATCTCCTCACCTTGTACCTCATCACTATCACTTTCATCTTCATCAAACTGTTCACCAGGAGCCATGTCTACCATCCACTTGTCAAATAATGTGTCATCTAGCCAATTCAACTACAAAATATCCCTCTATCTTTTCAGCACATATTCAGCTTCATTATTAATGGCAACAAATTCTTGTTTTAAAGAATTAAAGAATATTTGGGCCTTCACCATTTCGTCTATTGTGTTAGCCCACCATGCATGCCCTATTTCATTTATGACTTGATTCATCCTTAAACAAAATAAATCGTCAAGTTCTTTTGCCCATTCCTCTTTTCTTTTCAAATTATTTCTTTTGTCAAAGGCACGAGGAAACAGACTAAATTTTTGGCTCTTGTACTTGTTCAAGTAGCCTACTATTACTTTTTGTGAATGAATTCTTTTATTGTCAAAATGAGCAAGATCAGAAATAATATCAAATGCTTTTTCAATTTGATGAAAACAATCATCTATAATAGAAAAACACAAAAATGTTATTGCTTTCTCCCCTTTTACCCATTTATTCACAATAGGCTTTAGAGCCTCATCATTGGCTTTCAAATCCTCCCAGATACTGATCACCCTGGCCAACTGATCATAAATTAGTGTCCATTCAACTTTATCTCCCAAATATGTGAGAGATTTTCTTAGTTTATCTTCATATTTGGATTCCAATTCTACATGTAAGGCCCACAGTTTACTTTTTCCTTCTTCAAAATCTTTAGTAGTGTAATACTGTGGCCCTTGGGGTGTATTTGGTATTTCTATGATGGGGGTGGATTTGAAGGGTTCAATGAGGGGGTGAGGGTATGTTATTCTAGGCCTGATGGATTTTCTCAATAGCTTGTTTAAAAGCTCAATTCTCTTTTTCACCTCTTTATTATAAGCCTCCACCACTGTCTCATACTTGCTCTATAATTCAAACATGGCCTGTTCCTCCTTCTTAGCAGTGGCCAAAAGAAACTTGGAAGAATCCACATTCTAGTATGCTTCCTGTACATAGGAGGTGTCACCAACCCTTCTCACAAGTATATTCCCCATTAATCCAAACTCATCTGGTTGCGATGATGTGGCTCTAGATCCTCTCTTCAATGACCAACTGACCAATGTAGCTTGTGTTGGATACAATTGTTAATTGTTTATTGTATTTGATGTTACACAAATGTCATATCAATCATCAGGCAGAGTTTACCGAGCTCAGATGGTCAGCAAAGCAATTTATAGTGACTACCGAGCATTCCTAAACATTATACAGAAAGTTAGCTCTTATCAAGCTCACTCGGGCATCAAAGAATTTTGTAGTAGAAAGTTAATGTTAACTGAGCTCCCAAGATTAACAAAGGGAAATTCAATGTCTACCGAGCTCACTCAGTAAGCAAACGAAAGTTAGCTTTTACCGAGCTCACTCGATAAGAAAAGGAAAGTTAGCTTTTACTGAGCTCACTTGGTAAGCAAAGGAAAGTTAGCTTTTACCGAGCTCACTCGGTAAACAAAGGAAGGTCAGTATTTATCAAATTAACTCGGTCTCTGAAGGAAGTTGCAAGGTTTACAGTGTTTATCGAGCTTCACTTAGTTAACACGAGGAAACCATTCTGGAGCAGTGGTCACCAAGCTAGGTCGGGCAGCGAAGGATTTTTTTTTCTAAAGAATTAAGTTTAACTGTTTTGTGCAGCCGACTGATTTTATGTTTTTTAGTTGTTGTAAGTTATAATTGAGCTAACTTGACAATCTATAAGGTATGTATGAAAGGTCAAATTGTGAATTCAAAGTATGTAGAAAAGTGTGGGAGCATAAAAGTGCGAATAAGCAAATATATGAGCAAATCTTGAGGGAGGATTAGATATCCCTATGAAGCTGCAAAGTTGCATTCGATCAGAGAGGATCTAGTGAAGCAGAACAGAGATCTGTATTCAGCAAAGATAAGTTGCATATATTTCAGATCACTTCATTGTTGCTATCTAATCATTGTAATAGTGATTCAAAATCTCTTAACAGAGTTGGTTTGATAGCCATTTTGTAAATTCTCGAACAAGGTGACAATTCAATTGAATTGTTTTAAAGACCTCTAACAAGGCTACTTCTAACAAGGTGATCAAATCCTCTAACAGGGTCACACCTAACAGTGTGTTTTGTAACCTTTAACAGAGTTGGCTCCTAACAGGGCTCACTTCAGAAAAGTGAAAATTGGTAACTAGTTACTTGGTGGTTTTTCCCAAATTGGGTTTGCATGTTAAATCTAGTGTCTTTTGTGTTCATGTTATTTTTTTATGCATGCATGTTAATCACTTTAAGGGCTTAATAAAGTTAACAGAGAATTTATCAAGTTTCAACATTTATTTGTGTAGTTACCGAGTGTCAGTAGTAGTTGTATTTTAAGACATCTAAGGATCTGTGGATTTACTTTTGTGGTAACTAATTCACCCCCCCCCTCTCAGTTACTCCATTTCTATTTCCAACAATTGGTATCAAAGCTTTTGGTGCTTGCAGGATAAGATTTCAAAGATCTAAGCCAAAGATTAGGATGTCTTACAAAAGGGAATTCCCAAGACTTAACATAAATAACTTCTCAGCATGGCAAGGACTGATGAGACTTCACCTAGCATCCATTGGTGATACAGGATTGAAGTACCTTGATGAAAAATATGCAGAACCAGATGGTACACTATCTGTCAATGATATTACTGAAAAAGAAGACTCACAATATTATGATGATAGATATAGCATCTGCTCTAAGTTATGAAGAATTTGATAATATCAAGGACTGCAAATCTGCCTTTGAAATGTGGAAAAAGTTGAAAGAGATCTATGGAGGAGATGATAATGTTAGAAGAGCCAAATCAGAAAGTCTAAGAGGACAATTTGATCAAATGAGGATGAGAGAGGATGAAAACATTGTAAAATATGTTGAAAGAGTTAAAGCATGTGTTAGTGCAATCAAAGCTTCTGGAGGAGATATCAGTGAAGAGAGAGTTATAAGTAAAGTTCTCAAAACTCTACTTCCCATTTATGCAATCAAAATTTCTACAATTCAGGAAAGAAGATGTGAAGCAAATCATAAGATAAATCTAGAGGCTATAGTTGGAAGATTAATTGCATTTGAATTGGACAACTTTGATAACTACGTTACAGCTTCCAAGAACATTGAATCAACATTTGAAGCCAAACTTTCACTCAAGGAGAAAGGCAAAAAGAAATCTCAGTCAGAAAATGAAGATGAATCAAACCAAAGTTTAGACAGTGATCTTGAAGTAATTGAAGCCCTTCTAGCAAGGAAATATTCTAGAGGCAGAGGAAAATACAAAGGTAAAGTACCCCTAATCTATTTTTCATGTGAAGAAGTTGGTCATATTGCTGCTAGATGTCCAAATAAGCAGAATAAAGATGAAAAGAAAGATCAAAGATGGAATGGCTAGAAATATTTCAAATCATTCAAGGAAAAAGGTAAGAAAACATGTTTTATGGCAAAAGATTATAAAGATTCTAATGATGAAGAAGAAGATGAGATTGTCTATATTGTTGTGAAAGATGAATCTGATAGTGATGAAGAAATGACACTCATTTCTCATTTGAGCAAAAATGATACATGGATCATAGATAGTGGTTGTTCTCATCACATGACTGGCGACAAAACTAAGTTTGAATACTTTGAAGACTATGATGGTGGCAGTGTAAGATTTGGTAACAATGAACCTTGTTGTATAAAAGGAAGAGGAAGAATCCCTCTAACCAAAGAACTTATATGTGATAATGCCTATTGGGTAGAAGGACTAAAGCATAATCTATTAAGTGTGGCATAGCTACTCAATAATGGAATCAAAGTAGAATTCATGCATGGTAAAACAAGACTGCTGGATGGGAAAGGAAAGCTGATTGGATCAGGTACTCAAACTAAAGGTAACTTGTTCTATCTTGAACTAGGTGAATGTTCATGTTTCATTGCTCAAATTGAAGAAAGTTGGTTATGGCATAAAAGGTTGTGTCATGTAAACTTTGATAATTTGGTAAAGATAAGAAAATTCAAAAAAGTAAAAGGAATTCCCAACATAAAGAAACCTGAGGTCGGTCTATGCAAAAATTGTTAGATTGGAAAGATGGGAAAGACTAGTTTTAAAAGTAAAGACTATCATTCTAAAGATATATTAGAAATTGTGCATACTGATTTATGTGGACCCATTGGAATTGAAAGCTATACTGGAGAAAAGTTCTTGATTCTTTTTGTTGATGATTACTCAAGAATGATGACAGTCATGTATCTAAGAAATAAATCAGAAGCATTTGAAAATTTCAAATGGTATTTGGCCAGAGTAGAAAAGGAAATAGGGAAAAGATTAAAATGCTTGAGGTCAGACAGAGGTGGAGAATTCATTTCACATGAATTCAATAACTTTTGCATTGAAAGAGGAATCAAAAGATAGGTATCAGCCCTTGGAACACCCCAGAAAAATGGAATAGCTGAAAGAAGAAATAGATCCATCATGGATTGTGCAAGAACTTTAATAATTGAAAAGAGCATTGCTATCAAATACTGGAAGGAAGCAATCAACACTGCAGTCTATACCTTGAATCAAGTATAGCTGAAGAAAGACTCATTCAAAACCCCTTATGAGTTATGGTATGGCTATAAACCTAATGTAAGTTATCTTAAAGTATTTGGAAGTAAATATTACATTTTAAAAAAATCTAGAAAAGGAAAATTTGATGTAAAAGGTGATGAAGGTATATTCTTTAGATACTCATGCACAAGTAAGGCATATAGATGTTTGAACTTGTCTACTCACAAAGTCATAGAAAGTGCACATGTGAAAGTTGATGAGTTTGCAAAAAGAACTGAAGAAGAAAGCAAAAAGGAACCAGAAGATTATAAAAGGTTTGTCTTCGGTGAACTTGATATAGTACTAGTTACATCAGAGAATCAGAAAAATTCTACTCTTGAGTCATCTGTAACCAAGTTACAGGAAGTTCAAATCAAGCCACAGCAAATCGAGTTAAATTTAGTATCTACCGAGCAAGTATTTACCCAAAAAACATCTACTGAGAAAATATCTACCGAGCCAAAATAGACAGAGTCTGAAGTTGAAATGCAAAAAGATAACAATGAAATCCATTCAAAAGGAAAGGAACCCATATTAGCTAAGTATGTCAGGAGACATCATTTAGTAGATAAGATCATTGGAGATAAATATGAAGGAACCATGACAAGAAATAAGCTGAAAGGTACTTGTTTACTTGCTGATTTTGAAACTAGAAATATCAAAGATGCATTGGAAAATGATAGTTGGATTGAGGCTATGAATGAAGAAATAGAGAAAATAGAGAAAAATAAGACATGGACTCTTGTACCCAGACTTAAAGACAAAAATGTGATTAGAACTAAGTGGGTATTCAGAAAAAATTTGGATGAAGATGCTAAGGTATCAGGAAACAAAGCTAGACTAGTATGCAAAGGATATGCTCAAGAAGAAGGAATAGACTATAGAGAAACTTTTGCTCCTATTGCAAGATTGGAAGGAGTTAGAACCTTACTAGCATATGCTACTCACAAGGGATTCAAAATTTATCAGATAGATGTCAAATCAGCATTCCTCAATGGTATACTAGATGAAGAGGTTTACATTGAACAACCTGAAGGTTTTTTTAATCCAGATAAGAAGAACATGGTCTACAAATTACACAAGGCATTGTACGGTTTGAAACAAGCCCCTAGAGCATGATATGAAAGATTGCATAAATATCTTATTCAGATTGGTTTTCAAAGAACTAATGATAACAGTAGCTTGTATATTAAAGAAGGACTAGATAATAAGATTGTTTTGGCAAAAATATTTGTAGATGATATTGTTTTCATAGGGAATGATAATCTGTGCAAAGAATTCTCAGAACAAATGAACAAGGAATTTGAAATGTCTATGTTTGGTGAGATCAAATTCTTTGTTGGTCTTCAAATTCAACAAAATAAAAATGGTATCTACATTACTCAGTCAAAGTACATCAAGGGGATATTGAAATTTTTTGGAATGGAAGATTGTAAACCAGTCGGGACTCCTATGTGTACCGGATTAAAACTTACCAAGGAAGATGAATCAAAAGAAGTAGATCAAACATTGTATAGATCTATGATTGGAAAGTTGCAGTATGTAGTTCATACTAGACCAGATATTGCACTTGCAGTTGGTATTGTAGCGAGATATTGAACAAAACCAAGAGAAAACCACTTGATGGCAATCAAAATAATAATGAGATATTTGAAAGGAATTGAAGAGTATGGTTTATGGTATAAGTTTGGAGGAAATTTGGATTTGAAAGTATTTACTGATGCTGATTGGGTAGGAAACCTTGATGATAGAAAAAGTACAAGTGGAGGTGCATTCTTTCTTAGAAAAAGGTTGGTTTCTTGGACAAGCAAAAAGAAAAATTGTACATCTCAATCCACAACAGAGGTAGAGTATGTTGCTGCAACAGTAAACTATTCTAACATTGTTTGGTTTAAATAGTTGTTGGAAGGCATGAAGGTGAAAATCAAAGAACCAGTTGTTATGTTCTGTGATAATACAAGTGCAATCAACATATCTAAGAATCTAGTGATGCATTCCAAAACCAAGCATATTGCAATAAAATATCATTTTGTTAGAGAATTGGTGCAATATAAGGAGATTAGATTGGAATATATTCATACAAAGGACCAAATTGCTAACATATTCACAAAACCATTACCTAAGGATGCATTCTTGTATCTAAGAGATAAGTTAGGGGTCACTCCCCTATATGAAGTTCACTAAAATAAAAGTTTTAATGATACATCAACTCATACTAGATTGAAGATCTATCAGTTGATGCAGCATAATCAGGAAACATTGCATATGAATCAGTACTAAAGGTACATTGAAATTCATTTGAAGTTTGAGTTGTCTTTGGCATGTGTTGTCAAAGAGGGAGAGTTTATTACTGTCATGTCTCTCTGAAATTTGTTTAAGATATAGAGTTTTCTATGTAGTTCCTTCACAGAGGGAGATTACTATAAGAGGGAGAGTTTTCTATCTTAGAGGAAAAATTCTTATGTTGACATGTTGAGTTTCCATATAAGAAAAAGACTTGTTTTCAAATTTCATTTCTACTATGACATGTTGTGTTGCCATCAATGCCAAAGAGGGAGATTGTTGGATACAATTGTTAATTGTGTATTTTCTTTGATGTTACACAAATGCCATATCAATCATTAGGCAGAGTTTACCGAGCTCAGATGGTCAGTAAAGCAATTTACAATGACTACCGAGCTTTCTTGAACGTTACATAGAAAGTTAGCTCTTATCGAGCTCACTCGGGCATCAAAAAATTTTGTAGTAGAAAGTTAATGTTAATTGAGCTCCCAAGGTTAACAAAGGGAAATTCAATGTCTACCGAGCTTACTCAATAAGCAAAGGAAAGTTAGCTTTTACCGAGCTCACTCGATAAGCGAAGGAAAGTTAGCTTTTACTGAGCTCACTCGGTAAGCGAAGGAATGTTAGCTTTTACCGAGCTCACTCGATAAACAAAGGAAGGTCAGTATTTACCAAGTTAACTTGGTCTCTGAAGGAAGTTGCAAGGTTTACAGTGTTTATCGAGATTCACTTGGTTAACATGGGGAAACCATTTTGGAGCAGTGGTCACCGAGCTAGGTTGGGCAGCGAAGGATTTTTTTTTTCTAAAGAATTAAGTTTAACTATTTTGTGCAGCTAACTGATTTTATGTTTTTCAGTTGTTGTAAGTTGTAATTGAGCTAACTTGACAATCTGTAAGGTATATATGAAAGGCCAAGTTGTGAATTCAAAGTATGTAGAAAAGTGTGGGAGCATAAAAGTGCGAATAAGCAAATATATGAGCAAATCTTGAGGAAGGATTAGATATCCCTGTAGACACCTAAATTTGATTACACCACTTTGGTAATCCTATTTAGTTATCTCTAAAGGAATCATTAATTAAATTCCTATTTAATTAATCCTTTGTCATCCCCTAGCTGATTAATTTAATTAATAATCTATAGTCTTAATTGATAAATCAAATAACCTATTCTTTATCAATTAAATCCTATTCTTCTATCTAATTCCAAAAATCCCCATTTATTAAATAAATCTATTTGATAAATAAAATCTTCAAATCTAAAAGCCTCTAACTTATCCCTAATCCTCCATTTAGCCTAATCCACCCCATCCACCCATGCTAACCTAGTTTAGCCACTAACTCGCCCACCCTCATTAATGCCATCCACTTGCACATATCTAACATCTCTAATCTAATCCTAAACCCAAGCCTAATCCACCCCCTAATGTTGTCACATTCCTTAAACAAGTTTAAGACTTTCCTAATCCAAACCAAAGTCTCCCCTCAAAAATCCCAACCACCAAGTCATGAGTGCTCTTACAAACCATAAAAGACTCTTACAAGCCCACTCATGACTCTTACACCCATCTTCCACACTCTTCCCTCTTCCACACTCATTCCTCTTACATCTCTCTTACATACTCAACCCCACTCATCATGCCTTTAACCAACCCTTTACCCTACCCTCTCACACTCATCCTCCTTGTGACAAGTGTCATCTTCCCATTGGTGCTAAACAAGCACAATCCATGTGCTCACCTTTGAGTGCATCTTAGCCCTCCTTAACCATCTCCCCATCCTTGCATCTAAGCCCTCCATCCCTCTACCCCTTGGCCTATAAATTAAATCCCATCTCAAGCCATTTCAATAAACAATCTTTGAGCTAAAGTTACCATGCCATTTTGAGAGCTGAAAGCCATACCCATACCCTTATAATGCCAAATTGAGAGCTCACAAAGCTACCAATTTTCTATTATCCATCTCCACCATTGAAGCAACTTTGAGCATTTGAGCATACATCCACATCAAAGGACACATCTACAAAATCAAGGAAGCATGGAGTTTTTTCTCATTTGAGGTTTGCACTTCTTGTTTGCTTTCTTTGTCTAAGCTTATATGTGAATTTAGTTTTAGTTTGTGAATGTTTCTCTTATTGCTAATGTTCTTTGCACACTAAGATCTTGTTCTACAATCCCTATGAAGCTGCAAAGTTGCATTCGATCAGAGAGGATTTAGTGAAGCAGAACAGAGATAAGTTGCATATATTTCAAATCACTTCATTGTTTCTTTCTAATCATTGTAACAGTGATTCAAAATCTCTTAATAGAGTTGGTTTGACAACCATTTTGTAAATCCTCTAACAAGGTGACAATTCAGTTGAATTGTTTTAAAGACCTCTAGCAAGGCCACTTCTAACAAGGTGATCAAATCCTGTAACAGGGTCACACCTAATAGTGTGTTTTGTAACCTTTAACAGGGTTGACTCCTAACAGGGTTCACTTCATAAGAGTGAAAATTGGTAACTAGTTACTTGGTGGTTTTTCCCAAATTGGGTTTCCACGTTAAATTTGGGGTCTCTTGTGTTCATGTTATTTCATTATGCATGCATGTTAATCACTTTAAATGCTTAATAATGTTAACAAAACATCTATCAAGTTTCAACATTTATTTGTGTGGTTACCGAGTGTCAGCAGTAGCTGTATTTTAAGACATCTAAGGATCTTCGGATTTATTTTTGTGGTAACTGATTCACCCCTCCCCTCTCAGTTACTCCATCTCTATTTCCAACAGCTTGATCTTCAATAAATGCGGTGCCTTGGAAGTCATTTTTATTTGGGTTGTGTAATTCCAATTTATTTGAAACAGAATTGAAAATCAATGCATCCGCAATAACCCAATTAGACAACAATAGTATGTTAGAAGTATTTACCATTTTGCTTCCCTCTTCATGGGTAATGTTCTAGAATTCTTGCATCATTTGTTCCTTTATTTGTTTTTGGATGGAGGCTTCATCCATTTCTAAATTCTCTGTTTTCAATTTTTTGCACTTTTCCTCAAACACATTAATGTTTGCTCTCTAGGCAAACTGCTGAAAAGCCCTAGATTTCACAAAATTGTCATCAGCCAAAAAATGATGACTTGCCTGTTCTAATACTAGGTCCAATTCCCTTCCTCTATAATAAGCTATTGTTAGGTCCAGGCTTAGTAGAGGAGGCTCTGGAGGCTTACCTTCATCCAATTCTACTTGAGTAATAAAAATACCACCCTGTGATCCCATCTCCTCAACTTGCTCACCTGTGAGCTTTTCTTCTCCAATCCTCAAAGGAGATTGAGTGGGTGAATGTTCCTCGACTCGAGGCCTCTCGTCTCTTATTATGTTCTACCTCTTGGGAATAGGGTCATTTGGTCTATCCTATAGGGTTGTACTGGTGGATCCCATTATTTGTTTGCCCTTATCTCCAGGAGCCCTTTTATTTTGAATTACAGTGTAATCAGGCTTGCTTTGTACAATTATTTGACCAACTCCTATATTAGGAGTGAAAAGCAACCTAATCATGACATCTCTAGCCTTATCAGGATGAGAATCAAATAACAATTTTTTCTTCTCATTCATTGCTTCCATTATTGCAGGGAAGTTACTCATGAGTTTATTTATTCTATTAGCCTCTGTATTAGCACTATCTAAAGGACTATAATTCTGATCAAAACAATGAATGAATTCTAGGACCTGGGAGTAAACTCTCCATTTTTCTTTTTTAGTTTATTGTTCCTGTAATGAGAATTCATTTCTTATAATGTCCTCAGGATAATATGAATCATGTTTGACCGGTCCTAGCTTAATCCTATGCCTCAAAGTTAGATTAAAAAACCTCTCAGAATCACAAAAATGGGGATGGGAGACAACCATCATATACTGATCCAAAAATTTATACAAAAAGAGCCAACCCCATTTTGTAATTATGAACTGATGGGCCACCATGCAGGTTGGGAAAATTGACCCTAGTTGCCTTTTTGACAAAAGAATTTCTTCTATTCCTCCTAGTTGCCACAAAACTTCTACTATTCCTACCTTTAGATGTACTTGGTAAGGAAAGACATGAGGACTCCCTTTAAAACCTTAAATTTTGAAAATAGTAGAAACAGGGCAAGGAATAACATCTCCTCAATTATGTGAGACTTTCAAATTATGGGGTCTATCCATAGGCCTGATGAGACTCATCAGTACCTTAGGGATTCTGGGATTGTCACTCAATATGAGACATCTCAATTTAGAAGAAAAATATCTATCAAATTTGACAAAATTGGCATTATTTGCATCCTAGGTCATATCTGCACTCCACAACTAGACCGACAGTGCTTCCCCATTTTCTTCTTTGTTCAATTTCATCTCATTATTGAAAAATGTCACCCCCTTAAACAAGAACATATGCATCAATAGAGAGTAGTGGCCAAATGTTTTCTCGACTTTGCCTCTCACAATTCCAACCAAACCAATGCGAATTTCTTTAGCTAAAAAGGAGTTAAAATCAAAGATAACATCTACACTAAAATAAGCAATTTGAACCATCATATACATAAGGCCAATGGGCATGAAATCTTGCTCATGCTCACCAAAAACATGGCACAAGGTCCTGTATATTTCTATAGCCCAGGAAGTGAAAAGAATATTCTTAAAAGGTTCTCTAGAGGCTGCAGTAATTATTGGCAGAGTTCCTATAGTACCAATGTGTGCCCTACATGCATCTCCCCTAATTACATCTCTCTTTGCTTTGTATTCTTTTTCTAATTCTAGCAAATTGATTGGCACATGGTAATCTAATAATGGTTCTAAGTGAAAAAATTCTCTAATTTCTTTAGGGCTAATTGAGACCAGAGGCACACAATCATTTCTTCTCACAACCCTTATGGCTTGATCATAATTTTTGGCAATGTCTTCTAGCAAATCATAATCCATGAAAACACTCAGAACTACTAGCTTTCCCAAATCAAAATTCTAGATATTAGCGCAAGGGGAAAACAACTTCCAATCTGAAAACCACTTCTTAAACAAAACAAAGCTAGTTTGAGTAGTTACTGCATCCCGAACCCAGCTCCCCTTTTCATATAAGCCATCAACAACTTTAAGCCTAGGTTTTATTGAAATTAACCTCTTAATCTGTGCAGACTCTCTAGTGGATCCTTGGAGTAATTCTAACAAATTATCGTGGACATTCCTATCCATATAGTTAACTTGCCTAGAAAATGCTTTCTTAGGAGGAATCTTGATTGTAATAATGGGAACTAGAATGTCATAGAGGTTATGTGTGAGTACTTACTTGATTTTCTAGAATTATCCTTCTTTGAACTTCTATAGTTGCTCTCAAATAGATGTGGGATTGCTTCACATCTTTACCAAGCTTAGCACAATGTGATTGATAGGTTCTTATGTTCAGAAAACATGAAATCTTTGTTGACGTGGGACTGGAATGAATGAAAATCGTCTGTATTATACTCTATTTTTTCACACGTGAAGCTTTCATTCATCATAAATGCACATAATAGGAAAACAAAGTAGCATCACACTTCTTTTTTAAATTTGCGCCATTGATCCTTGAAAAATCCTATGATCTCAGAATGAAAAGTAGGCTGACTCAATGTTCCTTTTAGCATGTTGGTAGTCAAACCAATAAACTACCTCCATCTGTATCTTGCCTTCAAAGCTGGTATTTCAAACTGGGCCCACGGATGACAAGGACATGTGTCATTGACTCGTTAACTCGCTATACTTATCTTTTGAGAATTTATCCATAGTGAGCTAATGTTAACCACTAATCTTGCTTTGATCATATGACAGATATTTGAAATGACACTTAAGAATAGAAGGGTGGGTCCCTCGATTGTTAACTCGCTATACTTATTCTTCACACATGTCTTCATAGCAAGTTAACGAGCACTGTCGATCAATACTTGATCTTGTGGATAGCAACTTATTGCAACAGTGGTGGGTTATTGCTTGCTAACTCACTATACCTAACTTTTGAGCATTTATCCATAGTGAGTTAACAATGGCCTTTGATCCTGCTTTGACCTAATGATTAAAATTTTTTTGTGTGCTTTGTACATGGGGAGTGGGTCCATATACTTCTGTCACTGAGATGGCTTAACACGTTGGCACACATGTGTACTCCTTTTTATCTATTAATCACATCACATGTTCTTGGCCTTGTTGCATTTGTGACTTTCAGGGGGTTGCCACATCGCTACTGGCAAAAACACTAAATATCTAGCTAGCGACCTCCCAGTAGATAGATGTCGAGAAATAAAGCTCCACTTGCATAGAAGTAAAAGAAAAATCTGCACAAGATTTTCTTCAAGATCCTCAAGAAAATTTGTAGTTATAACAGAAATGTCATGTTTTGCAATTGATCGGGCCCTTGCCATGTTGCTACCAAGAAAGTGGTGTTCCATTCTGGCTAGCGATATAGCAACCTTTGATGGATTCTCAATTCTAGCAACAGAAAACAAAAAACATATTGATTGAAAACCCTTTCAATTAATGCTGGTGTCACAGGAGGTGGCTGTGCACATTTATAATGTTACGTGGGAAATTCTGTGGTCATATAAGCTTTTTTTAGAGAACACTACCGTTTTCCCAAAATCTGGGCATTCGCTATGTTGCCATTGGCGAGTCGCATGGATTTTTTTGATAGCGACTTAGCGAATACCGAAAAAACTTGGACATCGGTGACACCATTCACAGTTTTCTTCACGTGCATTTATTCTTGAAACTAACAAGCCTAGGACACATCACGTGCCAAAATTTACCTCATGTTAACAAAATTCTTGGTGCCTAATTCATCTTTTTAGTATCACAGACATGTGTCATCAAGCTCGTTAACTTGCTATACGTAACAATCGAGCATCTTTCCATAGCAAGTTAACAATGACCATAGATTCAAAAGGATATGATGGTGGGGTAAAACTCCTTTCACAAGGATTGAACAACGAACTCAACATGGGTGGGAAAAGAACATTTTCTTATCCTCCTATTTTTAAAAATTTTGTGCCAGGGAATAATTTAAATGGAATAGGATATAGGGATTTAAAATTTTTTTTTCAAAGGCTAACAAAAAATGACTTAGCTAGAAAACCTATTCACCATTAATGGATCTCAATCTAAAATTTTTTACCTGGACAACAAAAATTAATTATGCAAAAATTCAGACCAACACACAACATCATCCATCTGAGCTATTGTCTCATTAATTCTCCTCTCCACTATATCATGGAGATTTGCAATCATCATAGGGTCTAATCCTCTTAGAGCCATCTTGAAAGATCTTTGCAAACCCTTCGCAACAAATCTTTCACATGCTCCTTGTGATAAAACTAATTTTTTTTTAAGCTAGATCATAGCCTACCACCTCACATGAACAATTAGGAACCACATCACAAGTCTAGGACCATGAATTTGCAATCCAAAAACTCTCCATGATCATGCCTCAACAAGATTAGTCTTCCATATTTACAACCTTAGATCCATCTACATGTCCTCCTAAGGTCTTGGTGCAAATTGCCTCAATTTTAGTGCTTGGTCTACACACTTAGGAATAACCTTCACTTTGATACCACCTAATGTAATGCAAGGTAGGAGAGTCCCCAAAGGAGATGTCCAAACCCCCAACAAACAACCACACAGTGGAAATACAACAACACAACAACAATAATGCAAGATTTGATACCAAATAAAAACTCTTTATTCATAGATATAATTAATTACATGCAATATGCCTGGCTATAAGACCTTTCGGGTTAGGGCCAAATACAAACAACAATTACAAAATTAGTTCTGTAAGATCCAATAATATCCACTTACAAACTTTATTCTAGCTAGTCCAAATCCAAAACTAGATAATAACACTAAGAAAATCCACACTTGTATCCTTAGGTCCACCAAGCAATCCTCTGGTTCTCAAGCCACAACCCTAGCTCTTCAAAATTTGCTTCTGTACCACTTCCTCTTCTCCAAGATGGATGAATAATCACAATCCTACTATAAACTACCTCACATTCGATGCTTTTTCCATAGAGATAGAAAAAACTTTCTCTTTAGCTACTCTCCACACTCACTCCTCCTCTAAATGAATGAATAATGACTAAAGACTTCACCACAACCCCTACTTATGCCAATCTAAGCCACAAGTCAGCCCAGAATGCTAAAAACTAAATATCCCTTACATTAACTACTTGAAGAGCCATAAGTCAGCCTCCATAAAGAAACTTTATGAATATGTAGTGTTAACTAAGGTCACTTGTTTGACATAGAAAAATAATTTCTAAGTTTGTGTCTATTGAGCATGGTCAACTAATAAAAGATTTTCTTGTTTTGGCATATTGAGTTCAACTCATTTAGTTGTTGGTTAGAACTTATTGAGAAGATGAATATTAAGTATTCTAAGTTGTATTCAACCTAACTTGACAATGTGTAAGATATAAATATAAGGTCAAGTTGAAGACTGAATGAAAAATGAACATAACAAAAGTTTTGATGATGCTTAGAGGAAGTGAATTAGAAGAAAAAACATAATATCCTTGTTGAGATACAAAGATACATTTGATTAGGAAGGATCAAGTATTCAAGCTAGACTTGAGATCTATAATCACCAATTCAATTGCATCATAAATTAGGTCATCTCATTGTAACCATTGTAGCAATGATCTAAATCTCTTAATAGAGTTGGCTTAACAACTATTTCTAAATCCTCTAACAAGGTGGCATTTCTAGATTGAAGTGTCTAAATACCTCTAACAAGGACACTCCTAAAGGGTGATTAAATCCTCTAATAGGGTCACACATAATAGTTTTTTTTCTAACCTTTAATAGGGATGGCTCCTAATAGGGCTCACTTTAGAAGAGTGAAAATCATTAACTAGTTGCAATTGGTGGTTTTTCCTAAATTGGGTTTCCATGTTAGATATTGATGTCACTTGTATTCATGATATTTCTTTTATGTGTATGCAACTAAGTTAATCTTAAGGTTAATCATATTAAGTTTAGTATTTTAGTTATTTCTGAGTTATAATATTTGCTAGAGTAAACCAAATGCATGTGTGTTTACCAAGTTACTATAGAATACAGTTTAATTAGAGTTTTGATTTCTATTGACATCTAAGGGACCTGAGATTTATATTTGTAGCAACTGATTCACCCCTCCCCTCTTAGTTACTCTTCTTATATTTCCAAAAATTGGTATTAGAGATTTTGATGCTTACAAAGAAGGTTTCAAGGACCTAAGCTAGAAGATGAAGATATCTTACAAAAGAGAGATCCCCAAGTTAAACAGAGACAACTTTGCAGCATGACAAGACCTTATGAAGTTGCATCTGGCAACCATCAATGATTCAAGTTTGAAATACTTAAACACTTCTTACAATGCTCCTATTGGTACAATTACTATAGAAGAAATTACTGAAAATAAAAATCATAATATCATAATGATTGACATAGCACCAGCTCTTAACTATGCTAAATTTGATGAGGTCAAAGGATGTGCTATTGCTCATGAAATGTGGACCAAGCTGAAGGATATCTATAGAGGTGACGATAATGTAAAAAGAGCCAAGGAAAAAATCTTAAGAGGCTAGTTTGATCAGTTGAAAATGAGAGAGAATGAACACATTGCAAAATATGTTGAATGAATCAAAGCCAGTGTCAATGTTATCAAAGCCTTTGTAGGAACAATTGAAGATGTAATAGTGGTAAGAAAGGTATTCAAAACTATTCTTCCTATCTATATAATCAGAATATCTAGTATTCAAGAGCTGAGATGTGATCCAAATAACAAGATAACTTTAGATGCTCTAGTTGGAAGATTGACTACATTTGAACTAGATAACTACTATAATTATACTCCTAGCTCTAGCAATCTTGAGTCTGCATTTGAAACCAAGGTATCACTCAAGAAGAAAGCTAAAAAGTCTAAAAGAAAACAATCTAAAAGTGAAGAGCAAGATAGTTTTGACATTGATCTTTAAGCCATTGAAGTGTTTCAAAGAATGTATCCCAAAGGAAAAGGAAAGTATAAAGGTAAGATTCCTCTAATCTATTTCTCTTGTGAAGAAGTTGGACACATTGCTGCAAGGTGCCCAAAAAAAGAAAAAAAAGATAAAAAGAAGCACAACAAGTACAAAGGAAAGATGGACTTTAAGAACTTCAAGGAATACAAGGAAAAAGGTAAAAAATCTTGTTTTATGGCTAAATATTCAGATAGCAGTGAAGATGATGCAATGGTTTATATTGCTATAAAAGATGAATATAATGATGAAGGAGATAAAATGACACTTATATCTCATGTTAGCAAAAATGATACATAGATTATTGATAGTGGATGCTCACATCATATGGCTGGTGATAAAACAAAATTTGAAGACAAGGAACATTATGATGGTGGCAGTGTGATATTTGGAAATAATGAACCTTGTTGCATAAAGGGAAAAGGTTGTATCTCACCAATGAATGAACTTAGATGTAACAATGGTTATTATGTTGAAGGACTACAACATAATATACTAAGTGTGGCATAGTTGAATAACATTGGATTCAAGGTGAAATTCATGAATGGGAAGGCCAAACTACTAGATGGAAAAGGAAATCTTGTTGGTTCTAGGAAACAGACAAAGGTAACCTATTCTACCTAGATTTCAATAAATGTTCATTTTTTATTGCTCAAGTAGAAGAAAGCTGGTTATGGCATGAAAGGTTGTGTCATGTGAACTTTGATAATTTGGTGAGGATAAGAAAACACATAAGATTAAGAGGTATTCCTAGTGTAAGGAAACTTGATATGGGTGTATGCAAAAATTGTCAAATTGGTAAGATAGAAAAGACAAGTTTCAAAAGCAAAGACTATCATTCAAAAGAAGTCTTGGAGCTAGTATGTACAGGCTTATGTGGATCTATTGGAATAGAGAGCTATAGTGGAGATAAGTATTTTATTCTATTTTTTGATGATTATCCTAGAATGATGACTATAATGTATCTAAAATAAAAATATGAAGCTTTTTGAAAGTTTAAGTGGTATCTAGCAAGAGTAGAGAAAGAAAATGGAAAGAAGTAGAATTATATTTCTCAGTGCATAGTAGAAGAAAAATACGTGTTAGCAATAGTTAATTGTTCTAATGTTGTTTGGTTCAAGAAACTATTGGCAGGTATGAAGATAGAGATCAAGGATCTAGTGGTTATCTTTTGTGATAACACCAATGCAATTAATATATCCAAGAATCCTCTGATGCATACCAAAACCAAGCACACTACTATAAAATATCATTTTTTTAAAGAATTGGTACAAGATAAAGAGGTAAAATTGGAATATGTGAATACTAAAGAGAAAATTATAGATACATTCACTAAGCCATTAGGTAAGTGCACCAAGATGGTGTACAAAAAAGTGGACACCTCCAAAAAAAAAGAAAAAATTTCAATAACCTGATCGGGCTATATGAAATTTCAAAAAGCACCTAGGCTTGGTTATCAAGCCTAGCAAAAATACATAAAAAAACAAAACCAAATTGGGTTTTGAAGCCCAATCAGGTTTCTAGGATGAAAATTCTATTCAAAACTTTCAAAATGCATTAGAAATATATTGAAGATATCTACAAAAATATGCAACTAAAATAATAGTAGGAAATAAATACTTTCTTATCTTTCTATCATCACTCTCACTCCCTCTATCCCTTTCTCACACAAAAAATTAACTCACTCATTCACTCACTAACTCCTGATATCTCTCTTACTAACTCTTATCTTCTCTCATTCTCACACCAACTCCTAACCTCTCTCTCTCTCTCTCTCTCTCTCTCTCTCTCTCTCTCTCTCTCTCTCAATCATATCCCCCCTCCCCTCTCTCTCTCTCTCTCACACACACACACACACACACACACACACACACACATTCCCTTGTCTCTCACACACACATGCACACATATTCCCTTGTCTCTCTTACTCTCTCTATCATATCCCCCCCCTCTCTCCATCTTATTCCCCCCCTCTCTCTCTAACCCCTAATCCCTAACCTCCTCCACTCTCTCTCTCTCTCTCTCTCTCTCTCTCTCTCTCTCTCTCTCTCTCTCTCTCTCAATATTATTCCCCCCTCTCCATCCATCCTAATCCATTATCTCCATATTTCTCACTCTCCATCCTATCCCTCCCTCTCTCTCATCCTATGCCCTCTCTTTATTCCTATCCCCTACTCTTTCTCTCTAACCCCTAATCCCTAACCCCCCTCTCTCTATCCTTAATCTCAGATCCTTGAAATGGGAACTTCACATAGAGAGAGATAGAGAGAGAGTAGGTGATATGAAGAGGGAGAGGGAATAGGATAAGAGAGATTGAGAGAGAGATGGAGAGAGTTAGAGAGATGAAGTGATGGAGAGAGGACACAGGAGAGAGAGAGGTAGAGAGATAAATTGACTGAGAGGGAGAGATGAAGTGATGGATAGAGAGGGACATATGAGAGAGAGAGATTAGGGGATATGATGGAGAGAGAGGGGGGTTGAGATGGAGAGAGAGAGAGAGGTTAGAAGTTAGTTAAAGAATGTGAGAGGTTAGGAAAATTAAAAGATATATCTTAGGATTTATTTAGTTAGTGAGTGATTGTGTATATGTGTTTTTGAGAGAGAGAGAATTAACACTATGATAGCATTTGTGTTTACCTATTGATTATGCATTTGGAAAATAATGACTACCTATTTAAAACTGTGCTTAATTAAAATTGATGGAAAATAAAATTTTGATGACATAGGATTTATTTATCTACATCATGTTGTATATCTCTTCAATATCTTTCCAACACATTTTGAACGGAGTCAATTGGAATATGTATGTGAAAGTTATGGCCTTTAGAGTAAAGCCTACTTTTAGTTCTTCAAAACTTGATTAAGTTTTGAATAACTTGATCGAGTTTTAATGCACTTTTTCATTTCATAACCCGATTGGGTTATTTCAATCCTAGAAACCTGATCAGGATATGGCTTTGTGATCACATAGGGAAATGACCCAAAGGCCTAGGAGATTTTTGTCCCTCCATTTTTTTTTCCTTTATACATTTTTTTGATCTTTTAAGATGAATTATCGTCTTTTCCTTCATTAGGTGTTCTATGGTGAAGAGGGTATCTCTAAAATTACTATCATAATATCACATGTCTTCTTAGCTTTCTAACCATATAATTTTTTCTATTTTTTGACAATATTAACAATGCAAACTTTAATTAATTTTACCAATGCATTAACATTCCTCACAGACATATCTTTACCATTTTTTTAAATTATTTTTTATATACTTAACCAAATTCAAAAAAAATTATATTATTGTTCTACACTTGATTCTATACACTTTTAAACAAAAATAAATTTATTTTTGATTATTTTGATGCAAGTTATGCTCAACACACAAATAGGTGCCCTACACATGAAAACAACTATGTTATGTTTTCTAAAACAATCAGGGATTATTTTTGGTTTGTGCAAAGTTTGACCCACCTAAAATTATCCATTTTGTAAAAAATCTAGTAGCTTTGAAAGTCAATTTAGAGTATGACAACTTATATTTTTTTATGCATGTTTTCATTTTTAGTCACTGACCCTCAAATATCTCATCCAAGTTCAGGTTTACCTAATTTTAGAAAAAAGGTGTCCACTTATACCCCCCATTTTGTACACCATCTTGGTGCACTTACCCCATTACCTAAGGATGCATTTTTGTATCTAAGAGGTATGTTAGGGGTCATTCCCCTACCTAAAGCTCACTAAATGCAGTTTAGTGTTGCATTAACTAGAGCATGTTGAAGATCAAATAGTTGATGTAGTATTGACAAAGGAACATTACATATGAATTAGTATGTGAGGTACATTGACATTCACTGAATATTGTTTTTGGCATGACATGTCAAAGAGGGAGAAGTTGTTATATCTCACATAAATTTTATTACTTCAAAGATGTTAAAGAAGGAGAACTTGGTCTGATATAAAAGGAGGAAGTTTGCTATCAGAAGAAGATGTTGAAGACATATTTTTTTCTAACAAAGAGAGAAACTAAAGGAAGAGGGAGTTCACACTTATAGAGGGAGTTCTCATAGATGATAATCAGAATGAAACTAAGGATATGTTCCTTACTTTATTCTTGCTCTAAAAATTTCATTGTTTTATGACATGTTGTGTTGCCATCAATGCCAAAGAGGGAGATTGCTGAAAACAATTGATTAATTATTTATTGACTTTGATGTTACACAAAATGTCATATCATGGCCAATCAATGTATGTTGAGCTCAATTAGGTGATGTAGACAATTTCTTATGTCTACAAGCATTCAAGACTTTATAAAGTTCAAAAGATAGTGTCTACCAAGTTTACTTGGCTATCAAAGGAAAGGTTTCAAAAGTTGAGTGTTAATTGAGCTCACTTAGTTAATGAAGAAAATGTTGGATGAAACTAGTATTAACTGAGCTCACTAGGTTACCAAATGAACTTTGTGAATATGCAGTGATAACTGAGTTCACTTGGTTTGTTTAAAAAGCCTACATTTGTGTTTAAATTTTTTGAAATTTGTTAAAACCCTAGATGAAATCTTTCAAATTTCATAAACCTTTGTTTTAGTGCCCTAGCCCTCAAAATAATGGAAAGTAATATTTTGATTAAATTGAGTGGGAAGCCTTTATCCTAAGTTTTCATTTTCCTATATTTATTTTTATTTACTTTTTATGAAATAAAAACCCTTCATTGTAAGCAATGCCCTAACCATGGTTATTTTCCTAAGCCTTTAGTAAAAAATCTTAACTACGGTGGTTTCTTCTTGCTGACCGTTGATCTTGGGAAGATGAATGATGAGCACATGCCTACAAGATGAAGTTGAATGAAGTTTATGGAATGCAAGAAAACACCTTTGTGACATGTAGCATTTCATGATGTTAACTCATTTACTACGCTACAAAAGTATGAAGTTGTAGGAATTATTTAGAGCTACTAACAATGGACAGAGCACATTTAAATTTCCAGCAATATCATTGGTTGAACTAAGAAGTGGGGTCACTTTTGGTGTTACATCTATACATCATTGATCTTGGAAAGATCAATGATGGGTGTATTACCACTTCACGGAGATTTGCAGAGTTTAACCAAAGCAAAAAAGTGCCTTGGCGACAATGTGTCTTTAGTGATGTGACAAAGGATGTTGATATAGTTGAAAGGACATAAGATATGTACACCGTTGATTTTGAGAAGATCAACGGGTAGCACTTCCTTGCAATATAAACAAGTTAAAAATTTAGTCAAATTGGGGAAGTGCCTGCTCAACATGTACCATGTGATGAGGTCATGGGCCCTTAGGTTTATAAGGTAATAATGTAGTATGTATAGTTGGCAATTGTCAAAACATGTTGGAAAGAATCAATGAATTTATTGGTTAAATTTGCTAATTGGATTTTAAAAGGCATGATCTATAAACACCATTGATCTTGGGATGACTAATGGGTAACACCTTCCTATAAAACAAAAATGAATAAACTTTAGTCAAAGCGGGAAAGTGTCTACTTGATATGTGGATAAGTGGGGCCATTTATTCAAAAGGTTTCCTAATCATGCTAGGGTGAAAAAGCATTATGATGTGGAACATGGTGACTGGTGGGATAATCCATGTGTTTTCAAGGCTAGAAGATGAGTGTATCAATGGGGCCGTAATTTTAAAGCCATAATAGTAAAGTTGTAATGATTTTTTGTGATTGTCAATCTTTGGAAGATCGATGATCCATGCTTCACCGCTTCATGAAAATGTTTGAACTTTACAAAATGTGGGAATGTACCTACTTGATATGTGGAAATTATTTGAAAGTGTTAATGCAACTATTCTATTTTCAAATCAAGCCACCTAATGCTTTGTGATCAACAATGGAAATTTAAACTTCATGATGCAATATGAAATTTGACTGTTAAAGCATTAAATCTTATCAATGCTATCTCGTATGAAACTTAGTGCTATAATAAGATCTTGAATTCTCCATTATTGAGTAAAAACCTTAGAATTCATACAACACAAAGAATTCAAAGAGCTAGGGAAAGAATTTCCAAGGTTTTCAACAATTTGCAAAGTGATTGATAGAGGCAAAAAAAAGGGAAAAAAAGGCGGGTAAGTTGTCTAAACTTTTGAGAATTGAAAAAATTGTCATCATATTAGGGTAAATTACAAAATATGCCTCCTTGCAATGATTTTTCTAGGAAGGTAGATTATTTGAAAGGGCGGTCCATGATGATTTTCTAGAACAAATGTTGTTATTAATAAATGAATTGGCTAAGGGTAGAGAATTAGTTCCAAAAAACCCTAGGCTACTAGTTAGCGAGGGTTTGTGTGATAAAGAAAATTGGTTGAGGGATGTAGAAATGTCTATGGGAGGTCTAGAAATTTTTAAGAAGTGGTTTATAGAATAGAATTTGGATACTCTAATAAGTAATTTCTAGGAATTTGATATAGGAAAATTGATTGTTCTTGGAGTTCGATGATGACTTACTAGCAGATATGGCTAGGAAGTATGATCCAATCATTAGGATTGTAAAGAATCATGTATGGGATAAACTTTTTAGGGTTTCACCTGAGATGATTAGAGAGGTATTCAAGATGAACCCTAACCATGTTGTTCATGAGAAAATTGACATGGAAGAACTTCAGGCCAAATATGATGCACAAAAGGTATATCTAAGGGGAGGGCCATTACAACAACATTTTGTTAAAATTGGGTCATTTCCATTGGTTACACACAATACCCTTGAGCCCTTATTGAAAAATATTTTAATCCTAGGGCACATGCCTTATATTTCTCTATTTGCAAAATCTTTGTTATGGATGAACAAGATAACATCTCAGTCTCTATTGTCATTATTATTGCTCGAGCTCTTTAGTATGGAATGCATTCAATTCTAGATTTTTCTATCTTCTTAGTTGAAGAAATTCATAATGGTCTAAGTGGAACATCACAAGCTAAAGTTAATAGGCATTTTTTCTAGTACTCAATTTTAATTTATGTTTATCTATATAAAGGAGTTACCTTCTTCTCCAAATAGATGAAATTGGAAGTGGAAAGAGATGGAGAAAGACTCCCAATTTAGTTATGGAGTGCAGACATGAAATAGGAGGTCACTAATGCCAGCTTTCTCAGATTTGACAGGTATTTTGCTTCACGGCTAAGATTGTTGTTCAGAGTGGATAGCCCTAGAATACCACAACCCTCATTAGAATTAATAAGGCCTAAAGATCATGCCAAAGGGCTATTGGTAAGTCATAATTGGGGATATATTATCCCATATGATGTCTCTACTATGTTCAAAGTTTATGGTTTTCTTAGAAAGCCCCATGTGTTGCCATACTAGGTGCCTTTGAAGGTAGGAATTGCTAAGTTCTTATGGCAGATTAGACCAATTGAGGAAAGGGATTTACTAGAAAAATCTAAAGGTACTTTCTTTCCAATGGTTACTTTTATTCATGATTTTGTGTTTGTTAAGAAGGGATGGAGAAACCTAGGGTAATTTTTACACAAATATCAAATGACCTAATCCCATGACCATTTTGTTATTTTAGAGGGATTCTATGACCTCCTAAGAGAAAGTAGTAAGGCTAAGGCCTAGATACAAACTGTATATTTTCCTGAGGACATAATTAGAAATAAGTTCTCATTGCAAGAGCAAGATGTTAGAAAGGAAAAATAGATAGTTTATAGTAAAGTCTTAGACTCTATAAATGCTTTTGAGCCAAAGTATGATCCCTTAGCTGATAATAAATATTGGGGGGTGAAAATTGATGTGCTAATGAATAACTTTTCTAGGATCATGCAAACACTGCATGAGAAAAAAGGAAATTCTAGAAAAAACACATCTACATAGGGATGTTGAGGTGGAAAGAAGACTAGCTAGCATAATAATTGTGACCTTAGGGAAATACACATTAGAAAAGGGCCAGGTATGTAGTGGCCCAAAACATACAATATGTTCCTCCATACAAGAGGCCAATCAAAAAATGATGGCCTCCAGGTATTTGGTTACTCATAAAATGATGGTCAATCAATTTTATTAACTAAGTACATGAGATCTATCCTTAGCTTATCCTCGTATTGCACATTAAGCTCCACATGTAATGCCTATAACTTATTCTTTTCTTCTTCAAAGTGTTCTATAGTATAAAATTCTAGCCTTTGGGGAGTATATTGAATCTCAACATGAGGAGTGGATTTAAAAGGCTCCATAGATGGGTAAGGATAAGGAAATTGTGGCCTACTAGATTCTCTCACTTTTCTCTTTCCTAATCATTTATCCATTTGGGATACCTAGGTTTCCAGCTAATGTATCCTATTCCCTCTCTCCTCATATGCCTTTAATATTTCTTCAAACTTAGCATTTAATTCTAGGAATTTACCCTTATCCTTTTTAGCAATTACCACCCTAAAATTCATCATCTCCCTAGTCATTTTAGAGACCTTTTCACTATCTACATCATCTTATCTATAAAGAATGAGACTACCGGTATGCTTAGCAATTGAAACTTCTTGTAGCCTAGTTTTGTCTCTCTTCTCAATAGACCATATCACCAATGCTTGGTGATCATTGTTGTACTTTAAACCTTTATGTGCCTATATGATTTCCTCCTCAATTTTAAAATAAACATCTTTTTCTTTCCTGACAAAATAAAAAATTATAGCATTAGCTATGTCCCACTTAGGTAAAATTTAAACTCTCGAGTCTCTCAAAAGTTGCCTTCCCCCTTCAGGGGTTAGTTGTGCAAACTCTTCCATCAATCTAGTTTTAACTTCATCTTCTATTTCAAAATCCAACCTATCTGGTTGCTCTAAATTTATTGATTTACATTTAGCCTCAAAGTTACCAATATTTCCTCTCCACACAAATTGGGCAAATGCAAGTGTAGAGGGTGGGCATTTTATTTTTGCATTTGCATTTAATGTAAATATTTAAATGGATGATATTCTTATAAATCATTCCATTTAAGTTTATTTTTAAAATGTAAAAATTGAGGGAGTAATTTTATTTTATTATACACAAGTCAAGGAAGCTTGGTGATTAGTTTCCTTTATTGTATTCACCTACCAACTGATTTGAGGGAGTTTTCAAATTTTAGCATGATTCATGGACATGACAAATTACAGCTACCAGATGATTTGAAAGAAATCATGGATATTCTTCCATTTTGAGGGAATGATGAATTTGTGGGATTCAAATCTATTTATTCCCAATTCTTGAGCATTGTTTCAACTAGCTCTTACAGAGTACCTCCTTGTGAGTTCTTGAATTCCACCTCCTTGGAGACATAGTGTTTTGTAGGTCAAGTACTTTTGTAATGCAATTTTGACTATTTTGGATCCTTCTAAATAAATATGCAAAAATGATCCTCTTTGGTCTTATATGTAATTTTTCATTTGTCTTCTAAATTCTTGTTAGCTTTAAGTTACTGTGATTTTTTACAAATCATTGGCTTAAAAGTTAAGTATTTATGAGACATGTGAGAGATAGTTTTCAAAAAATAAATGTAATTTGTGTGTAATCTTGGTTTAAAAGTTGTGTACAAGTTTTTTTCTTTTAAATCTCACACTTTTTTATATTTCATGCATTTAATGTTAGTAAGGTCCCTTTGTGATCAAGTTGTTATACTCATTTCAGCTATGAGTTTTTGCTTCAAAGCTGCATTACCATTATAACATTGGTGAATCACCTTAGTTTAAGTTCAAGTTATGTTAAATGCATTCTCTCTATCTCTTTTCCCATCAATTTTAGTTCACGTTTTGAGAGGTGATCCAAGGGAAGCAAACCCTTTATACCAGAGGTTGATCCTTAACATGGCATATCCATAGGCCAAGAATCATCCCATTTTTCACTAGATTGCTAGAAGTTAATCTTTAGCATAAAGGCACAATCTAAGTGACAACAATTTTTGGCACACTCAATGGGACAATTTGAATTTTTTAGTCCAATTTTTTCCATAGAATACTTGTTTTTGGTGTGGAAATTAGTTTTATAACCTTTGGAGGCAAGAAAGGAACATGCCTGGTGACTCTAGAATACAATTCATTGGTTTCAAGAAGAATTGGTTGCTATTATAAAAGTGAAGACTTTTTTTTCTAGAGTATTCCCATGTCCCTATGGTTTATCTGAACATTGATTATGTTTATTCCTATGCATAAGGCCATGGCCTACCATTCCCCATTTCATGAAAATCATATCTTTCAGCCCCCATACCAACCTCATCAACAAGTTTCATTTTTTCAACAAATATCCAACCCTGCTCAAGCTACTAGCATAAGTGGCCCATTTTTAGATCAGTCCCAAGAGTTGAAGGAAATTAAGGAAGAAAACTAAAACATTCAAATTTTTTTCCAAGCCTTGGTCAATGAAGTAGATATTATTAAAAGGCAAAATTTTCAACAACCTATGAGAGCCAATTCATCCCTAGTTATCATAATGCTTTCTAGAATCATCCTTCCCATTCTTATCAACATCCACAAGAAAATTGACATATTTTTCCCAGCATGTCCCAAGTGTAGCTGAAATCCTTACAAATTTTCAAGAACAAATGAGGGATCTAGAAAGGGAGCATAAGTATAATATGTGGTAGGAAGAGCTTTCTTATCAGGATGACATTCATTTGTAGTAGTTAGCAACACAAAGGGAATAGTATGAGGGGATTTTCTATAAAATGTAGCAATAGTATAAGGTTCAGAAACAACAATATGAGGCACTTCTTGCTAAAAGAGAGCAACATTATTAGATGAAAAGGTGGAATTATAAAGAAGATTTTTGAAGGGAGTTAAGAGCTTGTGAGGAATTTCATGACAAAGAGCTAGAAGATCAAAAAGTGATTATTAGAAGACTAGCTATTGCATATAAAATACTAAAATAAAGTCAAGTGGATAATGATATTTCAAATCAGCCTATAATCCAAGAGGTTTCTAAGCTTATGATTCCTAGTTTCCTAAGTTACAATTTTGCAAAGGAAAAAGGGCAAAGTAAAATCCCAAATGAGAATCTAATCTAGTGACATATGTTCATCCATGTAGAAAATGATCCTATACTTCAAAAAATACTTCCATATGCAAAGCTCATTCCAAAAGATCAATCATCTCCAAATATTCCAATGCAACATGAGAAGGAGGTTTGTGATTTTTATTTTCCAAGTTTTAAAGATTTCGTTCCTAAGCAACAAGATGAATTTAAGGAGTATGAATCTATACAAGAAGACTCTCATAGTGGAAAAGGTGACATTTTTCAAAGATCATTTGATTTTTTTGATGAACTTCCTAGTTTTGTGAGTGAGGAAGAAGATGAGGTTCATGATGAAAAAGAGGAACACCAAGATCTTCTCATGTTGAATTTAGGATAGCAGGAAGTGGGTGACGATTTGGTTGCTTTGGTTATTCAAGATAATCATCAAGAGGTATGTAAGACTCCTATGTCTATCAAGATTGAAAATGATAATGATGAAGATATTTTTTGGGATGATTTGGAAACATTCATTATGGAACTAGACACCCCTCATAGCTCAACAAAAAGGATAAATCAAAATCAAGAAGTTATTTATGAGGAGACTGTTATGAAATTTCAAGTTCAAGAGAATTTGATGCTTGAAAATTATTCTATTTATAATTATGAGGGTATGAGTAGACTAATAGATTTGTCAAGCTTTGATCACAAACATGAGGGACATGAATAATCTCCACACCTCTTAATTCTATTGAAATTAATATTTCAAATTAGCTTGATGTGATGGTTGACAAGACAATTGATACAGTTCAAAAGCCAAAATTCTTCCATACAAGGGGCTGCCCAATCAGACATTTGGCGAGGATGGATATCAAGAAGGAAGTTTTAGACATTGAAGAACAAATTTTACCTCTATATGCAGCCCATCTTGGTAATGTTTTTGACTGATTTCAAGAGGTATGCATGCTGATCTATTATTTTCATGTCATACTTCAAGTGCAATTGACTATTTTAGTCATATGGCATATTATTTCAGTTGTATTAAGGCATGAAATCTACTCTATGTTGGTGAGAAAATGAAGCTATTTCAATCAATTAGTAAATGGATGTATTTGAGGAATTTTGATGATTAATTAGCTTAGGATAGGGTAGAGTGTTTCTATTTTCTATTTTTCCCTAAGTGCTGAAGAAAAATTTCAGTTTTAGTTTAGTTTATTGTTGTTGTTTTTAAGGAGGCTCTATGCCCAATGGATAGCTAAGGCAACTAGTCACATACTTAGTAGGCAAGCAATTGGTACAGGTTGCCAAAATGTTATATGATTTTCACATTGCAGGCTCAATTAGGATGAATGCTATAGGAGGTTATATTAAATGTGAAATATAAGTGAATTATATGAAAAAACAATGCATAAATAAGAAAAAATACATGATGTTTGGAATCTTCAACTTGAATAATGAAGAAATATGAAGTTATCAGTTGCTACAAGAAGTGTACAAGTTTTATTGGTTGCTGATTTTGACTATTCCAACACTTTGCACAAATGGTACAAATATATATGAATATTTGATTATGAAAATTCATGCTCAAATGAAGGTATCTGATTTTTCTTTCATTTAAATCAAGTTCAAGGCATTTTCAAGAATAAATGAAAGAGTTATGCTCTTTTTAGTGACAGTACCTTGCCTAGAAATTTTTATTAATCCTGCAATCAAGAATGAAAAATTTATTATGGCTACATATGGATTCATATGACCCTATAAATTGGTGAGGAGTTAGATATTGATGTTAGGAACAAATTTTGTTTTTTCTAGAAAATTGTTTATCTACATTTAAGGGGTCAGCTAATCTATTTTCTAAAATCCGTCCTATTAGAAAGAATGCTAAAGCATGTTTTTAAATGACGAGGTAATTGAATTGTAAAAGCCCAAATATCAAGAGGTTTTAATGCATTAATTAATATTGTAAAAAATTAAATAAAATGATGTTTTATAAATAATTTTATTAAAATATTATCTTCAAATGCAATTTGAGGAAGCTAGCAAGATAAAACATGCAAGTGTAGAGGGTGGGCATTTTATTTTGCATTGCATTAATGTAAATATTTAAAAGGATGATATTATTATAAATCATTCCATTTAAATGTTATTTTGAAATGCAAAAATTGAGGGTGTAATTTTATTTGATTATGCACAAGTCATGAAAGCTTGGTGATTAGTTTCCTTTATTGTATTCACCTACCAGTTGATTTGAGGGAAATCATGAATATGCTTCCATTTTGAGGATATGATGAATTTGTGGGATTAAAATCTATTTATTCCCAATTCTTGAGCATTTTCTTAGCTAGCTCTTACATTCTACCTCCTTGTGAATTCTTGAATTCCACCTCCTTGGAGAGATAGTGTTTTGTAGCTCAATTCCTTTTGTAATGCAATTTCGATTATTTTGGTTCCTTCTAAATAAATATGAAGCAATGATCCTCTTTGGCCTTATATGCAATTTTTTATTTTTCTTCTAAATTATTGTTAGCTTTAAGTTAGTGTGATTTTTTACAAATCCTTTGCTTAAAAGTTAAGTATTTATGAGGCATGTGAGAGATAGTTTTGAAAAAATAAATGTAATTTGTTTGTAAACTTAGTTCAAAAGTTGTGAACAAGTTTCCTTCTTTTAAATCACACACCTTTTTACATTTCATGCATTTAATGTTTGTAGGGTCTCTCTGTGATCAAGTTGTTACACTCATCTTAGTTGTGATTTTTTGCTTCAAAGCTACATTACCTTCATAACATTGGTTAATCACCTTAGTTTAAGTTCAAGTTATGTTAAATGAATTATGTCTATCTCTTTTCCCATCAATTTTAGTTCAAGTTTTGAGAGGTGATTCAAGGGAAGTTAGCCCTTTGTACTGGAGGTTGATCCTTAACATTAATACCCATAGGCCAAAGACCATCCCATGTTTCACTAGATTGCTGAAAGTTAATCTTCAGTATAAAGGCACGATCTAAGTGACAACAATAAGATCATGGTGTCTTATCTTGAGTTGTTTTGAGTTCTATTTTAGTTGTTGTACAATTTTCAAAGAGAATTTATACAAAGATGAACTGTCCCCATATCTTTTCTTTTTGAATCTTGTCTCTAATTTTATTATCTAGTTATCTTGAAATTGTATGACCAAAGCTTGTTCAATTGAATGCAATTACGATAAGTTGTATATCATTTCACTATTTCTTTTAATTCAATGAATTAGGTAAATGATTCAGCGAATATGATAGGATCTCCATGGTAATAGGGAGGATATGTGTGTAAGAATAAGTTTTAGTGAGAATTATTGATAATATTGATTGTAATGCAGTCAATTAGGTCAATAAATTAGAGAGACTATGAATCTCGATGGATGAGGCAATGATAAAATAGTTTAATTTACATATGGAGAAATCATGAATAAGAATCAAGCTTAAAATCAAAATCAATTTTACTTTAATGTTTGAAGAATGTCAAAGCTAGTTAGCACTTGTTTATGTTTAACTTTTTAGTCTTAGTTAGCTGCTATTTTCAAGAATTAACTATAGATTTAAGAAGAATTGCGACCAATCTACTACAAGGAATGTGTATTGTTATAAAATTCCATGGAATGAATAAAATGTGTATGTAATATCAGGTTGAAAATATTTTATCCCTTAGGTGCACCCACCTTGGTTTTGTAGAGCTAAAACAATAGAAAGTCTTTCATGATTTTGTTCAAATTGGGTCCATATTTGAATAACACATAATTGTTTATGGGAAGTAGCTAATCCTTAGGTTATTGTAATCTTTATCATCTTGGTGTTAAGTATTTTTTTGCTTAATAGTTTAGAAACCCCAACATTGTTAATATAGGAAAATCATTTCTAAGTTAGTGTCTACTGAGTATGGTCAACTAACAAAGTATTTTCTTGTTTTGGCATATTGAGTTCAATTCATTTAGCTGTTAGTTATATTTGACAAAATAGATGAATATTAAGTATTCTAAATTGTATTCAAACTAACTTCACAATGTGTACTTAATATAAATATAAGGTCAAGTTGAGGATTGAATGAAAAATGAACACAACATAAGATTTGATGATGCTTAGAGGAAGAGAATTAGAATGATCGGATGGACGGTTCTAGACTAATTGCAGTATTGAATATTTAAATAAAAAATACAACTCAATAGAAGTCTTAATAAATTTATACATAAATGAAATTATGCATCAAAACTTAAGGTGAGAAATAGAATTGAGAGAGAGAAGAAGATAAGAAGGTACAAACAGAGTTTGATTACGAAGTTCGCCACAAACATGACTATGTCTCTGGGTTGGCTCCAATAGAGTATGACCAATTCAATTAATCTCCAGAAATCAATTATAAAGCACCAAGACCATTCCTTCAAGCACTTCAGTAGCAATAAAACTTCGAGATACAAGAATGGTACAAAAATCTCCTTACAAGACCTCTCTGTCACAATGCTTGTTTCAATAAATCATCACTTGAAGAGAATAAAATCTGCCTTCAAGAATACTTGGCCAAAATTATCCTCCAAAAAGACTCTTGAAAATTATGAGTGAAAAACACTCACTCTCTCCCCCTTTTTATACAACAAATTTACTTAAATTAGGCCAAAACAAAAATATTTTAATAATAGGCCTATTAACAATACATGCTTCATCATTAACCTCTTTGCCATTTAATAATTTGAGGTTAAAGACAATTAACAAAATAACCATATGCCCCTATTTTAAGAGTGGTTCAGGTCTGTAGTCACAGGATAAATATGCTTTAACTCATATAAATTTCAAAACATGTGCTTGGCATAGTGGCAATTAACTATTTTAGGACCCAGTCGGTCTCGGGTTCAACTCCCACCGATGCATGTTTTCAAATGGTTTTGGCAGCATGCATAATTTAAATAGAAACTTTGACATTTACATAATGAATACTTTGCGTGGCCTAATGGTAGTGCCCTATTTTGTAAAGGAGTGGTTGGGGGTTCGACCCCCACCGGCCAAGTCTTCAATCCACTTGCTGACAATGTGTAAATGCCACATGTTAAATGATGACATCATCGTGTTGTCACCTTTTTAAACTTTTGCCTCCAACTTCAAACAAGCATAACTTTCACATATGAAGTTCATTTTTGACGAAACGAACATCATTGGAAAGCTCTCATCTGGCTATTCATTTTGAAATCCATTGTTGACCACTTTTGAGATGGTTTGGTTTTGCCCCTTATCTAGCTCTCTGGTCTACCTATTGACTAGAACTTTGACTACACGTAACTTGCACAAATGGAGTCCTTTTTGCTCCATTCAAGTTGCATTGGAATCAAGAAGCTGAGATCTTTTTGATGGTGCAAAAATTTGAAGATTTGAAGACACTTCAATTTTCACTAAAATTATCCATCAGATCAAGCCTCCCCACTGAAGACCTTTTGGACCTCCAAAAGTGTCATTTACTTTGACATAAAGTGAGGACTTGGCCTCCCCACTTGTCCTTTATCATTTGTACATCTGAATACCTGACTCACAAGCACAATGAAGATTGCAACAACATTATTGATCATAAACATTATTCTATCACTTCCATAAGCATCTACATCAATTGTTGTAGCCACTAACCAACAAACATTGACTAGCATCAAGCTAAACAATGATGTAGAAATGAAAGAGAATAAATCAACAACATATCGATCCTTCATAATAGGAACATTTTTATCCAAGGAACCATCAATGCATTCAATCATCATTCCCTCATGTTGTACTACAAGTGCATCCTGCAACATCTGACCCTGGTTAGCTACTCCAAGTTCAAGTGTAGAATCACCTGTACTAATAGACATAAGAGCTAACTCTTTACTTGAATTAATTACCCTTTTTAACTGTCCCGTGTTTGCAAAAGGAAAAGCAGTCTTAATCCTGTGAGAATGCACAGTATGCTGAATGCCATCTTTAAACAAGTGATAATGATTCTTCTCCCTATAGAAAATTGCTTTTCTGTCATAAAGATAAGGGCTACCAAGCACTATCCCACAGATATCCAGTGGAACCACATCAAATTGTACTTTATCCACAAACTTACTAGTGACTGCGAATCTTAAGGTGCATTGTTTTGTTACTTGCAACTTATCATTTTCACAAATCTAGCCTAGTGGATAAGGTTTCTTATGTAATGTAGTTTTCAATCCCAAGTTTCTTACAATACTTTCAGAAATCAAGTTCACTTGAGAACCACTATCTATGAGTGCATCAATTTTAGTGTTCTTAGCAACAACCCTTAAATGAAAAAGCTCATTCCTTTTCTTATCTTTAGAAAAATCATTTACTGTAGAAGTAGAAGCACAACTAGCAACAGAAGCACTAGAAATAGGAGCTTTACCTTTCAAACCCATAGCTGTTATCTTAGTCTCATCATCTAAATCTGAACTAGGATCCATAACAACATTTGTTGCTTTCTCCTTACCTTTCTGTCTCTGATCAAATTTTTGAGCCCACTTAGGCTTCAATTTGGGATGCAACTTCCAACAATGTTCTTCATCATGACCCTTCCTTTCACAATGAGTGCAAGAAAGTTTCTCATCCTTCTTGACTGTAGCTACCTTCTTTCCTTTCTCTATCTTTGCATTCTTAGAAGATTTCTTTACATCATTATCAAACTTATCAACAAAAGATCCTTTACCCCTTGACTCTAAGTGTGTAGCTTGAATAGACACTTCATCCAAATTACAAGGGTTCAATACCAAAATAGAATGCCTAAGGTAGGAATGAAGAAATCCTATGTACTTCAACAAAGTATCCTAGGTGTACAAAGGAACATTCAAAGCAATAACCCTTTTCCTAAATTCATGGGTGTACTCTTGGATAGTTTGGCTTTCCCTTGCCTAAACATTTTCCAGTCCATCATTAACTATTGCATATGTCCCAAGGGATAATATTTCTTCTTAAGAGCATTCACAAACACTGCCCAAGTTAAATTGACTCTACCATGTTGTGAAACTTCTGCCTTAGTCTTACTCTCCCACTAGGTTAAAGTTGTACCTCCTAACTGAAGAGTAGTTAATTGAATCCTATCAACATCATCTAGTAGGTTTTGGACTCTACAGTAGACTTCTACTTGCTTAATCCAATCATCCAATTTTTCAGCATTAAGTTCACCGCAATACTTAGGCAAGTCAAATTTTACATCTAGTTTGATCTTAAGCTTATACCCACTCTTGAAAGGATTAAAAGAAGTAGAATGAGGAGAAGATGAAGAAGATGATGAAGACGAGGATGGAGGTTTAGAAGGGTCACTACCACCTCCTACTTCTTTGGCTTTGTCATCCTTTAATGAGGATTTTCCTTCTTCCTTCTTCTTAGCCTTATTTTCATTTCTCAATTGTTGTTCATGTCTCTCTTGAAAAAGAATGTCCACCTTAGCCTTCATCTCAAGGAATGCTCTTCAAAATTCCTGCTCACTAATCTCATCAGGAACATCCATTCCAGAAATAGACATCTTCAAAAATATTATTCGCTTCCTGATCTTAGGATTATATTCTTCAAGCTTTCCTTCACCCTTCTAAATCCTGGATCTTATTAGCATTCAAGAAAACAACTGCAATAATAGTTAACTGAGCTCTAATACCACTAGATCTGATGGACGGATCTAGACTAATTGGAGTATTGAATAATTAAATAAAAAATACAACTCAGCAAAAGTCTTAATACATTTATACATAAATGAAATTATGCATCAAAACTTAAGGTGAGAAACAGAATTGAGAGAGAGAAGAAGATAAGAAGGTGCAAACAGAGTTTGATTAGGGAGTTCACCACAAACATGACTACGTCTCCAGGTCGAGTCCAATAGAGTATGACCGATCCGATTAATCTCCAAAGATCAATTACAAAGCACCAAGACCATTCCTTCGAGCACTTCGACAACAATAAAACTTTGAGATACAAGAATGGTACAAAAATATCCTTACAAGACCTCTCTATCACAATGCCTATTTCAATAAATCATCACTTGAAGAGAATAAAATCTACCTTCAAGAATACTTGGCCAAAATTATCCTCCAAAAAGACTCTTGAAAATTATGAGTGAAAAAAACTCACTCTCTCCCCTTTTTCATACAACAAATTTACTTAAATTAGGCCAAAACAAAAATATTTTAATAATAGGCCTATTAACAATACATGCTTCATCATTAACCTCTTTTCCATTTAATAATTTTGGCATTACATGAATTTGAGGTTAAAGACAATTAACAAAATAACCATATATCTCTATTTTAAGAGTGGCTCGAATCGGTAGTCACAGGATAAATACGCTTTAACCCATATAAATTTTATAACATGTGCTTGGCACAGTGGTAATTAACTATTTTAGGACCTGGTTGGTCCAGGGTTCAACTCCCACTAATGCATGTTTTCAAATGGTTTTGGCGGCATGCATAATTTAAATAGAAACTTTGACATTTACATAATGAATACTTTGTGTGGCCTAATGGTAGTGCCTTATTTTGGTAAAGGAGTGGTTGGGGGTTCGACCCCCACTAGCCAAGTCTTCAATCCACTTGCCGATGACATGTAAATGCCACATGTCAAATGATGATGTCATCATGTTGTCACCATTTTAAACTTTTGCCTCCAACTTCAAACAAGCATAACTTTCACATATGAAGTCTGTTTTTGACGAAATGAACATTGTTGGAAAGCTCTCATCAGGCTCTTCATTTTGAAATCCATTGTTGACCACTTTTGAGATGGTTTCATTTTGCCCCTTATCTAGCCCTCTAGTCTACTTGTTGACCAAAACTTTGACCACCCGTAACTTGCACAAACGAACTCCTTTTTGCTCTGCTCAAGTTGTGTTGGAATTAGGACGCTGAGATTTTTTTGATGGTGCAAAAATTTGGAGATTTGAAGACATTTCAATTTTCACTAAAATTATCCTTCGGATCATAGAAGGATAAGCATAATATCCTTATTGAGCTACAAAGATACATTCAATTAGGAAGGATCAAGTATTCAAGCCATAATTGAGATTTGTAATTAGAAATTTGGTTGCATTAGAAATTAGGTCATCTCATTGTTACACTCTAACCATTGTAGCAATGATCTAAATCTCTTAATGGAGTTGGCTTAACAACTATTTGTAAATCCTCTAACAAGGTGGTATTTCTAGATTAAAGTGTCTAAAGACCTCTAACAAGGCCACTCATAATAGAGTGATTAAATCCTCTAACAAGGTGACACCTAATAGTATTTTTTGTAACCTTTAACAAGGTTGGCTCCTAATAGGGCTCACTTCAGAATAGTGAAAATCAATAACTAGTTGCAATTGGTGGTTTTTCCCAAATTGGATTTCCACGTTAAATATTATTGTCACTTGTATTCATGCTATTTATTTTATTTAAGGTTAATCACATTAAGTTTAGTATATTCAGTTATTGCCAAGTTACAATATTTGTTAGAGTAAACTGAGTGCATGTGTGTTTAGCGAGTTACTATAGAATATAATTTAATTAGAGTTTTGATTTGTATTGACATCTAAGGGATTTGAAATTTATTTTTTTAGTAACTGACTCACCCCTCCCCTCTCAGTTACTCCTCTTATATTTCCAACAATACCTCCCCTATATGCTTTCCCACTTTGTATAGTTTCTTTCCCCATTGTTTTTGTTTCAAATGTCAAAGTATTTAAAAGGTAATGTCAAAATGAGAAAGAAAATCATGGTGTACCTTCAAAATTATTGACAAAGTCTTATCCTAGTTATCTTGCAAAACCTTCAAAATGAATAGATAAATTGTAATCTCTACTGATAAATCATAGATATGATCTACAACTGATAGATTTGTGTCTTTGACTAATGTACTTGCATGATCCATCCTTTTGTTTATAATGTCGATATGGGAAAGTAACATACATAGAATGTCAATCAATGTTGCACATATTTTGGCCTCTCCCCTTAGCAAATCTTCCTATAGGCCTGTCAAGAATCCAGATTTTGCAAAATGATTGGAATTGGAGTTTAGATTATGTGCCAATTGATTCGCACTATCCTACAAGTCCTTGTCAATATTCGCTGGTTTATCCTTTATTTCCTTCATAAAGTTAGTGGAATCACTCAACTTTACAAATAAAGATACACCATTATTTGCAATAGTTTCTATTGAAGATATCAAAGTATATAGTTCTACTTGATCAATTGCTATATTTTGTGCTATATTTTCTAGCACTTTATTCTCAAAATTTCTCTTTACTTTCATGAGAAGTTTGTCCTGCTCATTAGTCTCCTCATTGAACCTATGTACAATATCAATAAATTGATCAATGATGGGAGCTTTTTCATTTACCACTATAGATAGAGAATCTATGGATATTTCTTTGATGTCTTCCAAGACTTGGCTCATATCTCTCTCCACTCTTAGCATTCTTTTCTTTGACCTTTTCTTCCATAGCTCTCCAAAAATGTCCATTTCCTCAACTAATAGATTTGATTGGTCCCAATTTAGGATTACAATCTCCTCATAGAGATTAATTCCATCAACTATGCTCTTTTTGCCCTTGCTTTTGGCTACTGAAGAAGGAATGATATCTTTTCCCTTATCAACCAAATCCTTTTGTTGTTCTTGCTACTACTATTTGGTCAAGATGGAGAGAATATGATGCTCAGTTGAGACTAATTGAGCCTTTTTCTTAGTCAATACTAATGGAACTTGATGCTCAGTTTCCTTTGTGGCAAAACTTGGTGAAAGTGTGCCAGACTTCACTTGACTACTAGGTTGAACTAGCTTAAACTCAATTGATTGCCACATAATTACTACTATAAGTGGAGTGGAGGGAAGTGATGTCATGACTTCTGCTACAATCTTCTCAACATTAGAGTCCTCAATTGTATTAATCTATGGAAGATCTTCTTCTTCCTTGATGTCAAAGATGTTATTCCATATCTTTTTTTTGGATTGCACAACATCTTCTATTTTATTTGATAGAATTCAAAAAGCTTTAAATCTAGGAGTATGTTTTTGTAGATGTTTAGACAATGCCTCCTTGATTTCTTATTCAAATAGATTAGGCGTGAGATTTCTTAAAGTCTTATCTCTAATATCCTTCTCTATTTTTGTTGCATCATCCCAATGGTGTGAAATTGCCTTCAATAGATTTTCAGGAGCATTCCCCATAAGCTCAAAAGGGTCACTCCACTTTTCCATTTTCAAAACTAATGCATCTTCAATATGTTTCTTCTCCTCTTTGCTTCTAGAGTAATACTTGAAGTATTTAAATCCTACTATACCCTTTCCTTCCCTTATACTTTCTAGTTATTTTTCAAAGGTAGGGGTTTCTTTCTTCAAGGATATGATTAGGGTATTATCTTTATCTTCATCATCTTCATCCTCATCATGAAGTTTTAGTTTCTTTCTTTCCTTCCTTTGCTTGGTAACTATAATCATAGGTGTTGATCTTGTTGCTAATCTTGTTGCTCTCTTGAGTGGCTTGGATGGGGTCTTTTCCTTCTTTTTGCGAGGTTCCCTTCTTCCTCTTCTTCATCATTTTCTTATGCCTCTACATCTTCTTCTTCCTCTTCTACATCACTACCCTTGCTTTCAATGATCATAAGAGATGTGTCTAACTTGGCCAGTTTCTTTCCAATGGTTTCCAACCTCTTCTTTCCTATCTTTAGAATTTGAGGAATATGAATCTCAAGAGAATTTCTTGACTTTTCTTTTTCATAAGCTCCAAAATAAGCTCTTTTGGGTTCATTTTCTTATTAATGAGAGCCTTAATAATATCCTTTGTTTCATCAATATTTAGCTCATATGCCAAAGGTCTAACCCATGCTATCATAGGTCTGACTATTTATATGTGGACTCTATCATAGTCAACTAGAAAGCATATATCATGTTAATAGTCTTTGAGAAGTTTCTCAGGGATTCTAAGCCTACTTTGCATCCTTTATTTGAAATTATCAAATTAAGCATCGATGATGCCATCAAAGTTCTCACGCATTTAACATATGAATTCATGTATTTGATATAGAATAAGGGTGACTTTCTTCCAAAAAACATTTCCTTTAGAATGAAACAATTTCTAAACATAAAGAATAAACATAGTAAGAGTGAATGAAACTTACATGAATTGTTCTTTGAGGACCAAATGCTCTCCATGTTCTTTCTTAGCTAGGAGTACTGAAGCTCGACAACATCGAACGATAGACTCTTCTTTAAAATCTTGTATGCTAGGTCCACTACTTTGCATGGTATGTTATTGGCATAGCTTGAGCTCTAGATTTTATGAGAAATGACATGGATGCCAAACTTGTTAATATGTCTATCACACTATTTAGCTTCATGCCTCTATATCCCATTTAGCTAGGGTTAACTTTGTTAGCTCTTCCTAACTTATAGTTTTAGTAGTTTTGGCTTTCTTTGTCATAGGATACCCTATTATCCTTTGAATCATCTTTTTGGTTGTTGGCATTTTTCAACTATTAAGCACACAACTAAATACTAGAATAATAAAAGAGCACACCAACCTAAGGATTAGCTACTTCCTATGACAATTGAATGTGTTTCATATCTTGAGCCAACTTCAACAAAATCAAGATGAATTTTCTACTCTTTAGGCTCTGCAAAACCAAGGTGGGTATACTTTAGGGATTAAAGATTTTGCAACTTGACATTGCATATATAATTTAATCCTTCCACAAAAATACACATCCCTTAAAAAAGAAAATTTGGTCACAATTCTTCTCAAGTTTAGACATATTTCTAACAATAGAAGCTAACTAAAATTAGAGATTAAATGCAAACAAGTGATGACCAACATTGATATCCTTCAAACATTAAAATGAAATTGGTTTTGAATTTAAGCTTGATGCTCATTTATGATCTTTCCACCTAAAAATTGAATTAACCAATTCAGTGCCTCATCCATTGGGATTTAGAGTCCATTCAATTCCTAGATTTGATTAACTACATTAGAATCAATACTATCAATAGTTCTTACTAAAAATCATTCTTACAAACATCCATCTCATTACCCTGCAAATCCTGTCAATTTTGCTAAATCATTTATTTAATCCTCTAAATTAAGAGCCATAGTGAATTATTATACATCTTGATTTAATTGCATTCAATTGAATAAGACTTGCTTATACAAACTCAAGATAACCAAATAATTAAAATGGAGACAAGATTTAGTCAGAAAAGATGTGAGGATAGTTCATCTTTGTATTAATTCCATTTTGAAGAATTGTATATAGTTGAATAAGACTTAGAATAACTCAAGACAAAACATCTAAATCCTATGAAGTTGATGTATTCTCATAAAATTTGTAGAGAAAACATATCACAAAGGATACATCAAGAAAAGCTAGACCGAACAAACTTAGTAAAAACTTAGAAAGATAATAATTCAGACCCCTTCTCTAGCCCTAGGATCTCACTTATATAATTTGAGATGCAAGAAGCATTAAGCATAGAGAACTAATAGCTATTTAAATTTTATAGCTATCACAAAAAGACAAAATTGTGTGTAGCAGAAAAACTTTACATCAAAGTATTTTTTTGGTGGGTCCATTTTCTATTACATTTTCAATGGCTATGAATTCCATGATTGGTTCGTTTGCTATTTTGATTCCTCAGAATATGTGGCTATCAAGCTTGCTAATGATGTGTCCTATTCTGATTCTTGCAAGTTAACCTCAACTCAGGGATCTTCACTATCTTCATCATGAACTATTAGGGTAACAATTACTTTTGAGCCCTTAGTTGCCCCATCATCTTCTGCCACCTGTTCTAAAGACAAAAATTCTTCTTTCCATTTGTTAAAAATAGTATCATCAGGCCAATCAAAATTCAAGATTTCCCTCTGCCTTTTTATTACAGGATTTCAATTTTTTTCTATTTCATTAAAATCTTTTCTAATAATATTATAAAACAATTGCACTTTAACAAATTCTTCATTGGTCATTGCCCATATTACATGTCCCTTTTCATTTATCACATTGTTCATCCTGTGGCACAACAACTCATCTAGTTCATTTCCCCATTCTTCTTTTTCTTTTATTCTATCAACCTTTTTAAGGGCATTGGGAAAAACATCAAAATTCTCCGCTATATACTTGGAAAGACACAATGCTATTCTCTTTTGGACAAAAACCTATTTCTCATCAAAATCTTTAAATTTACTAAGTATATCAAAAAAATTCTCTATTTGATGACATGATAATTGGATGACAAAAATACACATAGTAGTAATATCATCATTTCTTTCATTCCATTTCTACACAATTGGCTTCAATTTGTCTTCATCTCTCTTTATTTCATCCCATATCTCTAGGATTCTTACTAGTTGGTCATAAAAGGTTGGCCAATCAATTTTATCTACTAAGTACAAAATTATTTGCCTAAGCTTCTCTTCATATTGATTGTTCAATTCACTATGCATTTCCCATAATTTATTCTTTTCTTGTTTAAATTCCTCTATGGTGTAGAATTCAGGCCTCTATGGGGTATTTGGTAATTCAAAAATGGGGGTGGATTCAAATGGCTCAATTGGGGGGCAAGGATATACAATTCTTGGCCTATTGGATTCTCCCATTTTCTTCTTTCCAAGCTATTTGTCAATTTGGGATACTTGATTTTCAAATAATTGTATTTTATTTCCTCTTTCCTCATATGCCTTAAGCATTTCTTCAAACTTGGCATTGAGTTCTAAGAATCTACTCTTTTCCTTCCTAGCTACCACATCCCCAAAATTTAGCATTTCTTGAGCCATTCTTGTAACCTATTGACTATCTACTTCATCAGCCCTGTATATTGCAAGAGCACTAATATGTTCAACACTTGAAATTTCTTGCATTCTGGTCTTATTCCTTTTTTCAATGGACCATATAACTAGGGCTTGATGATCATTACTAAATTTTATTTCCCTCTATGCTTGTAATATTTCTTCTTCTATTTTGTACTACACATCTTTTTCTTTTCTGATGGAGTCAAAAATTGTAGCATTAGCTATGTCTCACTCAAGTAAAACCAAGATTCCTGACTCTCTAACTAACAATCTTCTAGCCTTAGGTGTTAGCTAGGAAAAATCCTCCAAAAAATTGGCCTTAACCTCTTCTTTGATTTAAGAGTCTGATTTTCTTGGTTTCTCTACTTTTATTGTTTTACATTTTGCCTCAAAATTTCCTATATTTCTCCTACACAAAAATTGTGCAAAGGCCCTATATCTAAAAAAATTTCCATCATCTATGAATTTTTGAGAGGCTTGAGCAATGATAGGGTCTATCTCCTTACCTCTGTAATCAGCAATAGTTAGGTCAAAATATGGCATAGGGGGCTCCTTAGGCACTCCACTTGTCTCAATTGTTCTCTCAAAGGTGCTTCATCTTCTATCTCGAGTGAAGTTTGAGATGGTGAATATTCTTCAACATGAGAAGAGGATCCCTATTCTAATCTCTGTCTCTTGGTTGCACTAATGCCAGGTGGACTCTCTGGTCTTGGCCTTTTGTAGGGAGGAACATGCTATATATTCTGAGCCACAATATATCTTTCCTTGCTTTGTAGTGTATACTAGCTTGGAGAAACTATCATTCTGCTATTTATCCTTATCTCCACCTCAACTGCTTTATCAAGATATGCTTTGACTAAGATGTTCTTCTTTTCATTCATAGTTTGTATTATCATAGAAAAATTATTCATGAATGCATTCATTTTCCCCCATAGTACTTCTTATCTTTCAAGGGGTTATAATCAAGATCAAAAGAATTAATGAATTCTAAAATTTTACTAAAAACTATCCATTTTTCTTTTCTAACTTCCTACTCCTATATTGAAAAATATTTCTAATAACATCTTCTGGGAAGTACACCTTTTGTGTAATAGCCTTAGCTTTGGTTCCTTCCCTTAAGACGTCATAGAATTCCTTTGGATCAATGTATCTTGCATGAGTTTGGGCCATATGATATATATCTAAAAACAAACTGAGATTCCTCCACCCTTTCTTAACAAAAACAAAATCATTAGCAATAGTGACAATAGGAAAAAACGTGCCTTTAATTTTGCCTAACATATCCCTTTCCTCAACTTTTCCAATCTGCAATAGTAATTCTACAATTCCTATCTTCAGAGGTACATGGAAAGGTAAAACATGAGGTTTTCCCAATAAACCATAGACCCTAATCATAGTGGAAACATTATATTAGATTACATCTGTCCCCCCAATTATAACTGACCAAAAGTCCCTTCACATGGTTCTTGGGTCTGATTAGTTCCTAGAGAGGCTGTGGGGTCCTTGGACTATCCCCTCTCAAGAGAAATATGAGCCTTGATGCAAAGTATCTGTCAAATTTGACATAGTTGGCATCCCTAACTTCCCAAGTCATGTCAACACTCCATAACTAAACTAGGAGCTTCTCTCCATCCCCTTCTAATTCTAGCTTCATTTCCTTAGAGAAGAAGGTAACTCCCTTGTAAAGACATATGTGCATCAACAAGGAATACCAAAAAAAGGCCTATTTACCTTACCTTGAGATATTCCAACTAAACCATTATGAATTTCCTCAGATATGAAAGTGGAAAAATCCAAAATTGTGCTCATTCCAAACTGGAAGGTCTGAGCCATAACGACAACAATAGAACCTTGGATGTATTCCTACTCATCCATCCCAAATATTTGGCAAAGAGTAAAATATAGGGCTTGGGCTCTAGGATTAAAATATTTTTTTAGCAATGGCTTTAGGGTACTTGGTGTAACCAGGGGTAATGTCCCAATTTTAAAAATATGTTGTTGCAATGGTCCCACTCTCAAACACACCCTCTATGCATTGTATCTTCCTTGAAGATCATCCATATCAATTATCTCATGGACTACATGGCTAGGGTTGAGTTTAAACACCTCACTAATCAATGTAGGTGAAACTCTAAAAAGGTTATCTCCAACATGATTCTTTACAATCCTAGTGATGTGGTCATATTTCTTAGCCATATTAGACAATAGATCATTGTCAAAGAAAACTCTAGGAACCACCAATTTATCAATATAAAACTCCCAAACATTACTAAAAGGGGTATCTTGGTTGCATTCGACAAACCATTTTCTAAACAATTCTAAACCTCCTAAAAAAACCTTAGCATCTCTTGCCCAGCTTTATCATAAAAATTCTCACCAATAACCAACCTAGGGCTTTTTGGGATAAGCTCTTTGCCTTTTGTTAAATCATGTACAGAGAAAGGAAATGGTTCAAGGAAATCATTGTGGATAGATCTCTTAAGGTAATCAGTGAGACTAAAGAATTTAGTTTGCGAAGGCATTTTGAGTTTTAAATTTCACACAGTTCTAATTTCTTAATTTTCTAAAGTTTGAAACCACTTGTTGAATTATGCTTCCTTTTCTCTATAATTTATTCTATAATTCACTAAGAACTTTGCATAAATTTGTGCCCTAGCTCCTAAAACCCTTGTGCTCTGAGAATATTTTGTGATTGTGTGGTTTAATAAAGGTTAATTTGCAAGTTATATCAGGGTATTAAGGTCACATGAAGGATTTTTGAGCAACATTAATGTTCCTAACTATTAATTTTGTGTTACATTTCAAGTTTGAATTTCATCCATTGATCTCATAGCATTGGACAACTTTAGTTGAAAGAGAAATCTTTTTTAAAGATTTGCGATCCTTGCTACATGTGAAGTGGGTGCTTCCTCACTTTGTTTAAAATTCCTACAACTTGATAAAGCAGTGAAGTGCCAATCATTGATCTTATCAAGATCAACGATCACAAAAAATAGTAATATCTTATTAACAAATCCCTTTGAAAAGTGGCTACACTAGCCCACTCATTTCCAACCTGGCCAGCTATAATTTATCTAGCTAATTAATTCATTCCACTTATGTACCTTTTCCAATGAGTTAGTAGCTTATATCACATAGGTCCCACTATGCCACATGGTGGAATGGTGCTTGCCCACTTTGTTTAAATGTCATGTAATTTCATATTGCAGGTAAGCAACAATTCTTGATCTTATCAAGATCAATGATCACAAGAAATTGTACCTTTGTAGTATCTAGTTAGTTAGACAAACCAATAGAATCTCTCCCTTTTTGCCAACATGTCTGAAACTATCATGGTATAGATTCTATTATTACCTTTGAAAAGAGTGGGTCCATGACATCATTACTTGCTACGTGTCCTATTGGTGCTTCCCCACTTTGTATAAATATCGTGCACTTTCTCAAAGTAGTAAAGTGCCATCTATTGATCTCAACAAGATCAACAGTGAAACAATTTGTATCTTTTGAAAAGTGTGAAACACCAATCATGATGTTATCATGGAAAAGTGTCATTGAGGTGCTTGCTTGCATTGTTTCAAAATCTTTCACTTTCATCTTCTGGGTAAGCACCAGTTGTCAATCTTGTCAAGATCAATTATTCATTAATATTAAAGGCAAAACAACCCACTAATAATGAGGCCACCAATAGGATCATAGGAAAATGGAACATGGACTGATAGATTCTAACAACTCTTGAAAAGGATTTTTCGAACTTCAAATTTACAACTCAATGAAGACTTGCTATTAGCAGATGCTACATGGCACAATGGTCCTTCCTCGATTTGTGTAAAAAACATGCAACTTTATATTGCGGGTAAGTGATAATTGTTGATCTTTCTAAGATCAATGGTTTGACCAATATTACTCATCTAAGTTTAGATTTTTTTTTAATGCTTAGGAGACATGACCATGTTTAAGGAAAGCTTGGAAATTAAGAGGTTTAAATTTGCAGAAAATAAAATAAAGTAATCTTTGTAACAAAGAAAACTTAAGGTAAGCCCATCCCAAGTTAATGTAATTTGGAATTTACATTTAATTACATTTTTAAAAGCTAGGGCACATAATAAGGGTTTTTTTATCCTTCAAGAATTTTGAACTAAGGTTTTGACAAAGAAAAACTAGTTTAGAAATATGACCCTAGGTTTTTCCACTATGAGATAAAACATATGACAAAGGGTAGAAAATCAAGCTAACATCAGTGATAGGGTAGATCCATTCCAATGAAAATGACATATTGTGAACTCATCTTTGTATAAGCCTAATCCACTTTATCCTAAAGTTCCTAGGCATTTGGATGATGTGGGAAAATCCCTTGACCTCTAGATGTTTGTGATCTAGCTTAAGAACATCATTTTCACAAAAAGTTGTATAGGCCTGATCTAGTTGAAGATTAACTAGCTCTTGGATAGAAAAATGATAAATTGATATGATATCATAGATGAGTAATACCTTTTGAGGAATGGAAGAGTGAGCACCCTGAGGATCCATTTCCTCTACAATTATTGGATAGAGCTAGAATTTCAGAGGAGCACAATCTGTACTCTTTACCAATATCTCTTAACCTTTCTTGACCTTTGAACTAGAAGACACTACTATAGTACTTGATAAAGGAAGACTTTCACAATGATGACTTTGCCTAAGAATCTCCTTCAATAGTTTACACTAGAATTTCTCTTGAGGGGTTTAAGAAATACTGAGCTCAAAGAGAATTTTGAAACCATGGTGAAAACAAACCTTTGATATTTAACTTTTATCATATTTTTGAATTTAGGGCTTCAATTAATGTTTTGTACTTGGGGAGGTAAAAGATACTAGGTTTGGTCTAAAAGCTCAATTAGTGCAGTCTTTCCATGCTTAGTTGATTTAGTGACTTGGTCAAGTCTACCCATGCTTGGTTAGGTCTAACAATTCTATTAGAACTAATAGCTTGGTCTAGTCTTAGTCTATAATATATCCAAGTGCATCTGATATGCTGATATGGACTTATTTTTCTTGAATGACTGGAGCTAATGTAGATTATGAGTTTTATCACAAATCTAGTGATCTCCTTTCATATTTATGCAAAGATGATTGAAACACCCAATCCATTACCTTGGGTGTCAATGACTTCACTAATTTCACTTGAATTCTCTAGACACTTCTTTACCCATTGCTACTTAGTTTATTTTTTGATTGTATCATCCTTTTATTTCTTTTCATCTTCAACTTTTCCTCTATTTGTGCATTTTTTTTTCTAGATGACCAATGTCTTTGCATACATATAATCTTTTGGTAGATCTCTTTTTCTAAGGTGAGTATTCATGTAGTTTGGTCCAATGTACCCAAAATCTCCACATAAATAATATCTAGACTAAGTGTTGTAATCCCAACAAAAGATATATTTAGCAAGTTGTTAGGGGCCCACCCATTAGAATAGCAGGGGCCATAGCCCATACCATACCCTAGCCTAGACCAAAGTTTTATGGGTATGGGCCCTATCATTTTATGGGGTTAACCTACCTAAAATTATAGCCCATAAAATTCTAGGGCCCCCATACTACTATTCTATGGAAATTCTGTAGTGCCTCTCCCATTTGACTTCTGTAAGTCATCCTGATGGATGCAACCTTGCTGATCTTTTGTTGTGATGGATCATGATTGTGACCCTGAGTGGTCTGCACCATTGAGGTGTTTAGATTTATGTTTCTGTATCAATTGTTTTGATTATGCTTTTGACTGATCTTTGAGATTATGATGTGATTTTTGGTTCACTAAGGTTTGTGCTAGTGGTTACCAAGATCGATGTGGTATCATGAGGTTGTTCCGTGATTACCTTGAGATGTGTGCAGAGATTGCACTTGTTGTTTAGTGTGGAGCCTGATCAGTCCCCAAGTGGGAGATTGTTAGATTGTGGTGACTGATCAGGAAAGTACTGTACATACTTCATAAATAGTGGGGTTTCGGTTATAACCACTAAAGTGGTTTAATACTTGTATAAAAAGGGCTTAGGGTTGGGTATTTTTAAGATGTTGTGATACGAAATTGCTTCTTGCGGCGGTATTGAGCTGTAAGGGATTACAGATTGTAATTAGGTTGTAATCACTAGATTGTAATAAGACCGGACTTGCTATTTGGTGGACGTAGCCCAGGGATTGGGTGAACCATGTTAAATCTTGGTGCCTTGTGTTCATTTCTGTGTGTTCTATTATTTTCTATTATTGGTTATATTTGAATGTAGTTTTCATTTCTGTCTGTGGTTTATCCTAACAAGTGGTATCAGATCAAGGTTGTCTTTTAGTTATCTTCTGTAGGAAAGTCTCACGGTTAAGTGGGAGTCTCACAGTTGAGTGGGAGCGATGGCAGATGAGGGTAAGTTGAGGGTTGACAGGTTTAATTGGTAGAACTTCTAGTTATGGAAGATGCAAATTGAAGAATATTTATATCAGAAGGATTTATGGAAGCCGTTGGAAGGAAAAGCCAAGAATTAGGGAACTATGTCAGAGGCTGAATGGGATTTTTTGGATAGAAAGGCACTCGGAAGCATTCGGTTATGCTTGGCACCATCAGTGGCATTTAATATTACAAAAGAAAAGAGGATAGAAGATTTGATGAAAACCCTAGCGACACTGTATGAAAAACCCTCCGCTTCAAATAAGCTATTTCTCATGAAGCGTTTATTTAATATGAAAATGGCAGAAGGTGGATCTGTTGCAGATCATTTAAATGAGTTTAATACTATTACTAGTCAATTATCTTCTGTGGGTATCAATTTTGATGAAGAAATTAGAGCTCTCTTGATTTTGTGTTCTTTGCCTGAAAGCTGGAATGGCTTGGTAATGGCGGTGAGTAATTCTGTTCTTGGATCTAGTACCCTAAAATATGATGATGTGATCGGTGTTATTTTAAGTGAGGAAACTCGTAGCAAATCCTCGGGTGGATCTACATCAGGAAGTGCTTTAAATGCACAAAGTAGGGGCAGAACGACTGAAAGAGGAAGTAACTCTGGAAATCATGGGAAATCAAGAGGAAAGTCAAAGGGGAGGAGGTCTCAATCGAGAGGACCAAATGATTGCTGGTACTATGGGAAATCAGGGCACAAAAAGAAAGATTGTTGGAATCGAAAGAAAAATGAAGGAGATAAATCAGATGGAGACAAGGAGGCAAATGTGGTAAGTAACAAATTTGAAGAGGATGCTTTGCTTCTGTCTTTAGAGAGTGTTGATGATTCATGGGTTTTAGATTCTAGTGCTTCATTTCATGCTACACCTCATAGATGTTATTTCATTGATTATGTCCAAGGGGATTTTGGGCTTGTTTATTTGGGGGATAATGAACCCTGTCAGATTGTTGGAAAGGGAAAAATTAAGATTAAGTTGCAGAATGGGAATCATTGGCTACTACATGAGGTAAGACATGTTCCAAAACTAAGTAGAAATTTAATTTCAGCAGGGCAACTCGGTGATGAGGGTTGTGTAGTTACTTTTAATAATAAAAATTGGAAGGTTTCAAAAGGTTCCCTTGTAGTAGCAAAAGGTGTGAAAGTAGGCACCTGATATCTTTGTATAGGTCATACTGTTCCTTCTACTTTGATTGTTTCAGAGAAAAATGAATATTCAGGAACAATTACTGCAGTTGAGTAGGGAGAACAAATAGTTGTTGTAGATTCTGATACAATGCTGTGGCACAATAGACTTGGGCACATGAGTGAGAAAGGTATGAAAGTACTTCATTCAAGAAAAGTTTTACCAGGTCTAAAATGTGTGAATATGGATCTCTGTCAAAATTGTGTGTATGAAAAACAAAAGAGAGCGAGTTTTGTAAAGACAGGGAAGGAAAACAAAAAGGAGAAATTAGAGCTTGTGCATACAGATGTATGGGGACCAGCCCAGGTATCTTCCCTTGGTGGCTCTCATTATTATGTTACATTTATTGATGATGCAACTAGAAAAGTATGGGTTTATTTCCTTAGATAGAAATCTGATGTATTTCAAACTTTTAAGAAATGGAAATGCTTGGTTGAAAATGAGACTGGTAAAAAATTAAAATGTCTCAGATCTGATAATGGTGGTGAGTATTGCAGTCATGAATTTGAAGATTATTGCTCCACTAATGGTATTCATAGACAAAAAATTGTTCCAAGGACTCCACAAGAAAATGGAGTGGCTGAACGAATGAACAGGACTATAATGGAGCGCGCAAGGAGTATGCGGTTACATGCTGGGTTGCCGTTACATATGTGGGCGGAGGCTGTCAATACTGTAGTATATTTGATTAATAGAGGTCCCTCTACTCCTTTGGGCTGTGGTATTCCAGAGGAAGCATGGACTGGTAAGAAGGTGAGTTATTCTTTTCTCAAGACCTTCGGTTGTGAAGCTTTTGTTCATATAGACTCTGAAAATAGAACCAAGCTAGAAGCTAAATCAAAAAAATGTGTCTTTGTTGGATATGGCATTAATGAATTTGGTTATAGGCTTTGGGATTTTGAAAATCTTAAAATTATTAGAAGTCAGGATGTCATATTCAATGAGAAAGTGTTGTACAAAGATCTGTTACAGCAACATGAGAAGAAAGAAGATGATTATGTAGTGCTGAATGATACTCCAAAAGCTGATGTTCTAGCCATTCCTCATGATGTGCAACAACTGCAACAACAAATACCACACACACTAGTAAATGTTAGACGGTCAACAAGGCAAATTAGACCTCCACAAAGGCTTTCTCCCTCTTTGTATTCTATTTTACTTACTGATGCTGGTGAACCTGAAAGTTATGATGAAGCTGTGCAGGTGGATACTAAGATTCAGTGGGAGTCTGCAATGAAAGATGAAATGGACTCTTTGCTGAAAAATAAGACATGGGATTTGTGCAAGTTGCCTGCAGGTAAAAAGGCTTTATAGAATAAATGGGTTTATAGGTTGAAAGAAGAGGAAGGAGGTAAGAAAAGATTTAAGGCCAGGTTAGTTGTAAAAGGATTTGCATAGAAAAAAGGAATTGATTTTGATGAGATATTTTCTCCTGTTGTTAAACTGACTTCTATTCGTACTATTTTAAGTCTTGTGGCTACTGAAGATTTGCATTTAGAGCAGATGGATGTTAAAACAGCCTTTCTTCATGGTGATTTGGATGAAGAAATATATATGGCTCAACCATAGGGTTTTGAGGTCAAAGGTAAGGAGAACTTAGTGTGCAAATTGAAGAAAAGTTTATATGGCTTGAAGCAAGCACCTCGACAATGGTATCTGAAATTTGACAGTTTTATGCATGAGCATGGATATAATAGGTGTCATTCCGATTACTATGTTTATTTTAAGAGGTTGGATGATGATAGCTACATTATTTTATGTTTATATGTTGATGATATGCTTGTAGTTGGGTCTAACAAGGATCATATTAAGGGGCTGAAACACCAATTAGCACATGCATTTGCTATGAAGGATTTGGGGGCAGCAAAACAAATCCTTGGTATGAAGATTTGCAGAGATAGGAAGAACAGAACATTGACACTATCTCAAGCTGATTATGTTGAGAAGGTGTTGCAACGTTTCTCTATGGAGAATGCTGAAGCTGTCAGAACACCTTTACCTGGTCATTTGAAATTGACTAAGGAGATGTGTCCCAAGACACAGGAAGAGGAGGATAAGATGTCCAAGGTACCCTATGCTTTAGCTGTAGGAAGTTTGATGTATGCTATGGTATGCACTAGGCTAGATATTGCACATGCAGTGGGAGTCGTTAGCAGGTATATGAGTCATCCAGGATTTGAGCATTAGACTGCTGTCAAGTGGATTCTCAGATATTTGAGAGGAACATCCAATAAGTGTTTACACTTTGGGGGCTCTACTACTGATTTACAGGGCTATGTTGACTTAGATTTGGCTGGGGATATTGATACCAGGCGGAGTACTACAGGTTATGTCTTTACTGTTGGTGGGGCAGCCGTGAGCTGGGTTTCTAGGTTACAGAAGATTAATGCTCTCTCCACTACAGAGGCAGAGTATGTTGCTACTACAGAGGCAGCCAAAGAGATGATATGGCTTTAGTTCTTCTTGGAAGAATTGGGACATCCTCAGAAGGATAATTATTTGTTCACAGATAGTCAGAGTGCCATTCATCTTGCTAAGAATTTAGCTCTGCATTCTAAGACCAAACACATACAGTTGCGGTACCATTTCATTCAGTCAGTTTTGGAGGATGGACAGTTAAAGCTAGAGAAGATACATACCGATGACAATCCAACAGATATGTTCACAAAGGTTGTAACAAGGGAGAAGCTGAACTCCTCTTCATCTTCAGTTGGTCTTTTAGACTGAACATGAATAAAAGAATAGTAGAGTCTAGGATGGTTTGATCCAGTGGGAGCCCCATGTGGTAGTGGTATTGCTATAGGACCAGTCTCCAAGTGGGAGATTGTTGTTTAGTATGGAGCTTGATCAGTCCCCAAGTGGGAGATTGTTAGATTGTGGTGACATATTATGGCCGACATATGGCTGACATGTTATAACCCTAAAGTGGTTTAATACTTGTATAAAAAGGGCTTAGGGTTGGGTATTTTTAAGATGTTGTGATACGAAATTTCTTCTTGCGACGGTATTGAGTTGTAAGGGATTACGAATTGTAATCAGGTTGTAATCACTAGATTGTAATAAGATCGAACTTGCTTTTGGTGGACGTAGCCCAGGGATTGGGTGAACCACGTTAAATCTTGGTGCCTTGTGTTCATTTCTGTGTGTTCTATTATTTTTTGTTATTGGTTATATTTGCATGTAGTTTTTATTTATGTCCGTGGTTTATCCTAACAACACTATGTTCTATTACCATGCTACACTGGACTAGGTTCCTATAGCAGTGGTTAGTCATGTTTATGACTGTGTTCGCTTATTTTTTTTAAGTGCCTTATTAAATTCAGTAATGATTAGAAATGGATTATTCTTGTTGGATTCTTTGGTTATGTGCTGCAGACATTTACCTTGTTATATTTCTGATTAGAGAGATATTTGTTACTCATGTTATGTGTTACATTTGAGATGACCTGAGGGTCAAATGTTACTCTTTGATTCCAGTATCATAGATATTAGACTACTATGTTGTTCAGTTAATCATATTGCATGATGATGCCATTTTGAGATGACAGTGTGTTTTACGATGTTATCTGGTTATTTGGTATTTGGACATACCTCTGATTTCGTTATGAGATGGATTTAATGCTATGGTTATTTACTTCATTCCTGCGTTGCTATGCCTTTTGCGAATGTGAGTGATGTAAATAGATTATTTTAATATAATTAAATAAATGGTTAAATTAGGTGATTAAATAAATTTATTGCTTCGGCTATGTTATTATATGCAATTGCACTTGATCGTGTTGTTTAGTGTGCAGGATTTATATTCCTGGCAGTGACACATGGAGTTAGTGATTCAACCATTCATATTTTACCAATGTCATCCTTGTATGGTTGACTTATCCTTAATTAAATATTTAAATTAAACCTTTTGATGATTATTAAATCTGAACTCATTTGCATTATGTGATTAGACTAGTAAGCGTGTCTGTGCATTTAGAGGTTCGCATTGTCGCGAAAGTTATTAAGGAGATTTATGTGTTTTTGGGTTTTTGGGCTTTTTAATTTTTTATTTTAATTTCTGGCAGCTTTTCCATAGATGAATTCCTATTTATAGGAATAGCCTATTTTTATTTGGGTCGATTTGGGGTTTAACTGGATTGGCTGGTTAAATGCCGTAATCGATTATTCACCCGAAAAGTGAATAAGTATCCAAAGAGGAATTTAATTCCTCACTTCTCACTTTCAAATTGGAAAGTTGGAGAGTAAAACCCAAAAATCCTCTTCATGAGGATTTACTGTTTTGTTCGTTTTGGGAGCTACGGGCGTGGGATCGTCGTGAGGTTAGGCTCGTTGGATCCAGCTCGGGGAAACCTTGGATTGCCATGATTTTCAACTACTTCTGCGGGATATTTATTTTATGGTTCAGATTCCCATTTTGCCCTTTTGGTTGTGAGTTAGGACTTTCCCATTTTATTGTTTCTACTCTATTTCAGCTTTTGTTTTTGGTAGCCGTTTGTTTGGAGGCTGAGAACTAGAGTTCCCCTCTATTTTTGTATGTTAGTTCTACCCGGTTGGGCGGGTATGAACATTTCCCTATTTTTTGGGATGAGGGTTTGGGATTTTACGTCGTTATGCTGGCCGTTTTTGCATACGGTGTCCGATTCCATTTATTTTTGGATTTTTGGGGTTTTTGAACCCAAAGGCCAAATGGGTTTTAATTTTGAAGTTTTTCGAAAATTTGAGATTGTTACCTCGTTTTGCATGTTGCCCTATTTTCTCGAGTTTTCTTAGCACAATGTGGGTCGTGGACCTTGATGATCCATTTGGATACCAGTCAGACCACTTTTACACTTTTATATTGCATTGGGATGCGTGTTGCATCCGTACTCCCGATGTTGTGTTTGGTTGAGTGATTTTACACTTGTTATAGATTTTGTTGGACCTTTGCTTTTGTTTCGTGAATGCTAGGATTCATGTAGAATCCATACTCTCGGATTGAGGCCGGTTGAGTGAGTTCATGATGTTTGGTCTTTTTACATCATTGAGATTTGTGTACAATACATACTCTTGGATTGACGTCGGTTGAGTGATTTCATGATGTATGGTTTTGTTGGCTTTGGGATTCGTGTAGAATCCATCCTTCTTGTGTTGCTTTCAGTTGGGTGTTTTCTTTGCATTATGTTCTCATTCCTGTCCTTGTGTTATGATCTTCGTGATGGTGGTGCGCCACACACGAGTATGTCTGCGTACATTTGTTGGGTGACTTGCGAGGCCCGATCTTCCGTGGATTTGCCGAAAGTTATGATCATTGGGGTTGGGATGGGAGTATGCATGCCCATGGGCACTTGTCGTAGGATGAGCATGGGTAGGGTAGGGTAGCATATGGAGGGGGCTTCTATCTTGCAACCTAGTAACCTTAGTCCCATAGGGTTGGGAGAGGAAGTTTTAAATAAGTGATAATTAAAGAAAATGTGTGACCGATAATAAAACTTAAGATAATAAAATGTGTGTGCGGGGCCCTCCGTTGAGGAGTTGAAACGCATGATCCAAGCTTGGGCTTTTCGATGCCAAGTGACTCTCCATGATGTCAGCCCCTACTTAGTAGCCTTTTGAGTGTCTGACCAGGACCTTTACTCCTTGCATTGTCTTAGGTTCTTGGTTCAGCCATCATACTGTCTAGCGTGAGTGTTAGCCTTGGATGTTGTGCTTTATGTGTGTTTGTGGTTGGATCATTATCTCCATCAGCACGACGGGTGTGGACCTACGGGTGCCATGTGATTGGGTGGTGTAGCTACCTTTACCACTGCTAGGGATCGGTGTACAAAGACGATCTTTTGTCCTAGTGCGACTATTGCTGGATGTCTTCACTTGGTACTTCGAGTTACAAAGTATGCTTTTTTGTGATTTATGCTTTCTTTGGGATGCTCGTATATCATGTTTAGATGATGTTATTTTATTTGACGCATTCCCTTATTATGATGTTTAGCATATGATTAGATGCTGTGAATTGTTGTATTAGCATATCTGTTGCTTACTGTTGTTTAGCATGTGATAGGTGATGTTATCTACTATAGGATTATCTTATGTGTTACTACTAGCATGTTAGATTTCCTTATGCTTATATTGTTGCATGTTTAGTAGTGACATCACAATTACGATAGTACCGACGATCTGGTCGGTGGCTTGGGATGTTATGCACGGGGGATGGCTAGGACCCACGATGGTCTTATGATGCTATTGATGGTTGGGAGGAATCGCGTACTTAGTTTGGTTGTTTTGTTCCTGAGATGTATTTCTATACATTGCGATGTTGCTTTTTTTCTCTGCGATGTTTAATTCAGTGTGTTCTTTGCTGCTATAGTTTAGATGGTTTGATGTTCTTCTTTTTGTGTTGTTCTTGCACTCAAGTGTTCATTCCTCGAGCTTTTGTGGATTCGGTACTCCCTGGTGTGGAGGTTCTTTTGTTGATTTTTCCCTATTTTTGAGTTTTGGAAGTGTTTTTACTTTCTATGGGCGACATTTGTTCAGCATTGTGCGACACTAATAAAGTATCGTACGGCCATAGAAAGAATGTCGTATGATACTATAAAGTGTCACACGCAATACTGGAGAAATGTCATACGACACTGGAAGAGTGTCGCACGGCTTTATGAGAAATGTCACGCGATACTTTTCTAGTATCGCACGCCTTCTTGAGAAGTGTCGCACGCAGTAAGGGAGAAGTGTCGCACGATTTTTGTGAAAAACCTGCGCATGCCATCAGTGGGTAGTTTTCTTCGTGATCCGATCTTTTTGAGAGTGGTTTTGGATACCCTTTTGGGCGTTCTTTGAGCCTATGTTGATGCATTTTGCATTTTGTTGGTTTCTCTTGAATGCAATTTTTCGTGTTTTGTTATTGTCTCTTGAGGTTTAAAATATATCGTTTAAGTATAAGTTGAATGAATATTTCAACTTGTACTTAAGATATATTTTAATATATGCAATGAATCTTTTGAGATAGGTTTCAGACCTCTCGGAGATAAGTTATGGATTCTAAGTAATTTCAGGGCTTCAGGATTTCAGGCTTAGCCAAAGTTCAGGTTTTTACATTTTACCCTAGCTTGGTGTTTTGTTGATGAGTGGTTGTTTCTTGTGCCCTCATCATGTGCGTTGTCGTTGTTGGCTTTGTTTGTGTGTGTCAGTTTGGTAGTGGCGTTCGGAGATCTGTTGGTTGTCGGGATTGCGGCGAAGTCTTCCGTTGCAATCTTTGTGATCCCTGTATGATGTTGTCATGTGCATTCATACTTGTAAAAAAAAAATATCTTAGCTTGATTTGGATCCTTGCTTCCAAGGATCTCCGAACGGGGCATTACAAATGCCTCTAGTCTAGCCTTGCTTCTTCGCCCTCGACATTTCATAATCTAATTGATAATAGTGGGGCTAGGACACCTTATTTCCTACCCATTTGATTTGAGGTTAGGACATATTCCAATTCTTCATTCTACATTCTAAAGATTTATATATTGGAATTCTTTAGAATAACTTAGAGGGGGGTGAATTAGTTATCCAAGGACTAGATTTACAAATAAAACTTTTCAATACTTAGTAGACCCATATCCATAAAACCTTTTCATGCATGCATCCATTAGATCATACAAAACTTAAACTTTGTAGGTTACCATCCTAGGTAAAAATAACTTTGCAAAAATGTAAACATGAAAACACCATAAGAATATTCACACAATTTGACACAAGGATTTTATGTGGAAACTCAATTTAGGAAAAACCACTAGCAACATGTTATTAAGTCTCACTCTTCTAAAGTGATTCCCTATGAAATGCCAACCTTGTTAAAGGTTACAATACACACTTTTAAATGTGACCTGATTAAAGGATTTCAATCACCCTGTTAGGAGTTAGCCTTGTTAGAGGACTTTAGACCATTCCTTTAAAATGTCACAACTCACTTGCAGATTATAGATCTCTATTTATGTCCTCCATTTTTCTTGGCATTCATACTCTCCAGTTTTGATAGCTTGTTCACCCTTCAAGCATTCATCCCCTTAAGCCATCTTGCTTTACTTGCTGATTGCAGTCACCTTTGTTTAGCCACTGAATGAATCAATACCTTAAAATCCTTGTCTTCCTTAGCTTTTTGCACATGAAAACCTTTTCTTTTGACCAACTATCTCTATAAATAGAGAATTTAGAACTTTTTCCACTTAACCACAATAGTGTATTTTAGGGTTAGGTAGGATTCAATGAATCTATCGACTTTTCCATTTGGTTCCTCTAGAAACTTCCTCTATAATCTTCGTTGTAATTGTCTCAAAATGGTTTACCTTGAATTTTGTGCCACTGACTCATCATAGTTATCTTCCACATGTTTTACATAATTAAAAATAACAAAATAGTCTACTCAGATGCATCAAATATTCGATTTAACACTAATTTTTGTCACTTGACATCTATATTGTTCTATCACTCGACCAACACTAAATTTTACTGATGCTTGACACCAACTAAAATTTACTTGGTATAAACTAACATTCACTTAGCTTGCACTATTTTTCATCTTCTCTTGAAACCTCTTATTTTTCACTCGACTTCAACTGATTTCTGCTCAACTTGCACTTGCTACTTGGCAAGGCTTGGTAGAAATTTTTCTTACTTGATCTTCTTCTAGTCTTAACTTGAGTAATCTCTCATTTCAAACTCTAAGTAGATAAATAATACACTATAGTATCAATATCTTACTTGGTCTTAGAACTTTTACATACCAAATAACTAAACTTTTCTCGAAGTTCTATTTTTATCTCTTCTTTTCATATCATCTTCACCAATCAACTAAATGATATCTTTGAAACCAAAACAAAATTGTCTCACTAGTAGGTAGTAGGTTTGACATCATTAACAAAATAATGATTGTTCCATTACAAGTTCTTCACTTAAAAACAATCTTATATCAACAATCTCCCTCTTTGGCACTGATGGCAAAGCAATACCAACAACAATACCAAAAATAAAATAATATCTTTACAATTTCTCCCTCTATCAGTATATATCCTATTGGAAATAATCAAGACTAGCTAGGTTACTAAGAGGGGAGGGGTGAATTAGTAACCTCAAAAACTTTATATCAATTCAACACTTAACCATATAAATCATTCACCATTCATTCATCTAATCTACTGCATGTAAGAGAAAGATAAACACATGAACACACTATTTTGGTGACCTAGAAACCTTCCAAATAGAAAGTAAAATTGGGGTGGGGATGATACCCACAAAACTTCACTACTATAGTATAAAGTTGGCTTATTAGGGCTTACATTGACCACTTCTGATGATCTTTCATGTTAAGAGCAATTTGGACTGCTAGATCCACCTTGTTAGAGGTTTTACAAGCTTACAATGAAGTATGCACTGTGTTAAGAGATTTATAAAAAGATTTTTAAGTCTACCTTGTTAAAGGATTTGGAAAACTGATTCACCTATCAGGATGAAATAGTAGATCTGACTTACAACTTCATTGCTAAATAGATCTTTGAAGTACAAATCACCTCTTGTGATTGATATGTCTTTACTACTCCTTAATGACCTTACTGTATACAATACATTACATATATACCATTCCAATATTTACAACTACAAGGTTGACTAACACACAAGTAAAGAAAATATTATTGAGTCACCCAAATAGTAGAAAACTTGGGTTCTTCAAGCTGACTTGGTGAACTTTTAATACTTAGTGTCCACTGCATTACTTGGCATCATCATGCACTCAGTAGAAGTAGAAGCTCGATTCATACTAGCTAGACAACATAGCTTGAAACTTGGTAACCATTGGAGACTCGATAGATATAGTGTCACTCAGTACATACTAAATCTTTTGTTTACCTTGCATCCATTTGGTAAACACTACAAATCCATCACTTAGTAGAGACTGGCTTCACATCACACAAGCAGATAGCTTGGTAGACATTATGAAACTCAGTGACCACTATCTGCTCAGTGAACATTGTAGGCTTGATAAACATTGCTGTACTACTCACTCGCTCGATAGCTTCAGAAATGCTCGGTGTGAACTACTTAAGTGATGAACTTACTTGGCAACAACTAAATGCTCGATACAAATTGTAGATTGAGTGATGAGCTCGATAGCCATTCAAAATCAAATAAGTGTTGTCACTAATGAAAAATACAACATAATGCCAAAAATATCCTTCTTATGTATAGGGTAATGTGAGATTTTTCAATCTCCTTCAATGTATCTCTCTTATATATCCCTTATCATATTATTCTTCTCTTTCTCTATCTTCCTCTTTAGAGTATCTCTCCCTCTTTCTAATATTTAGGTACATATCTTCTTATTTCTTATATATCAAGGTATCTATCTCTCTCTTTGACAATAATTCCAAAGACATGTTCAATTTTGGTTCTCCCTCTATCACCTTGTATGTGACTATAAGTCTTCTAATTTAACTCCATTACATTAGACATCTCCTTAACTAAGATCCACTACATCAAGTTGTAAGATACAACATTCTTCTTAGTTGATGTAGGGTACTACTCATACTTTTAAAATAGCTTTCAATAGGGGTATCACCCCTAGTTTACCTCTAAGATATTCATGTGCATCCTTAGGTAAAGATTTTGTGAATATATCACCTATCTATTATTTTGTATTCATATATTTCATTGTCACTTCTTTGTCTTGGACCAACTCTCTCATGATACTTGATTGCAATGTGCTTAGTCTTTGTGTGCATCACATGATTCTTTGATATGTTTATAAAACTTGTATTATCACAATAAAGTACCACAAGTTCAATGATTTCCTCCTTCATACCTTTGAGTAGTTGTTTGATTCATACCACATTTGTACACTTTACGACAACAATGACATATTCAACTTCAATAGTAGATTGACATATAAAATTTTGTTTCTTACTAGTCCATGTGACCAATCTCTTTCCTAAGAGAAATGATCCACTACTTGTTCTCTTTCTATCATCAATTTTTCTAGCCCAATCAACATCTGTATAGGCTCTTAACTCAAATTTTTCATTTTTCTTGTAGTATAGATCATAGTCTTCTGTTCCTTTCAGATATCTCATAATTCTCTTAAAAACGATCCAATGATTCTCCTTAGGATTTATAGAAAGTCTTACAAAAATTCCAATAGCTAATGAAATTTTAGGTCTACTATGTACTACATATTACAACTTCCCAATCATAGACCTAGACAATGTTTGATTCACATCAGCAGAATCATCATTGTTTGATAGTTTGTGTCCTGACACCATAGGTGTGCTAATTGGTTTTGAATCCTCCAATCTAGAAGTTTTCAATTTGTCTTTCACATATATTATATTAAGTGATGTATATACCATATTTCATCTAATATACTTTCAAACCAACAAACAACTTGATCTCTCCAAACATAGACATCTCAAATTCTTTCTTGATTTCATTTGCAAATGCCTTACATAATGCATCTTGATCTCCAAATATGATATGATCAAAAAAGATTTTAGTTAGTAAAATACCTTTAGCTCCTTCTATCTTCAAGTAAAAATTACTATTATCATTAGCCTTCTCAAAACCAATCTTCACAAGATAATTGTGCATCCTTTCATACCATGCACTTTGGGCTTGCTTTAAACCATATAAAGCTTTGTGTAGTCTACATACCATGCTCTTTTTTTTTGGATCAAAAAATAATTTATGCTATTATATGTAAACCTCTTCTAATAATATACCATTCAAAAATGTTGACTTCACATCCATTTGATAAACTTTGAAACCTTTTTATGCAATGTAAAAAAGAAGAGTTCTTACTCCTAATCTTGCATCTGGGGCAAATGTTTCTCCATAACCAATCCCTTCTTCTTGTGCATACCCCTCACAAACTAATCTTGAATTATTTCTTGTGACTTCACCATTCTCATCTAACTTGTTTCTATAAACCCACTTGGTTCCAATCACATTCTTGTCCTATGGTGTGGGTACTAGAGTCCATGCTTTATTCTTCTCAATATGCTCAATCTCTTCTTTCATGGACTTACTCTAGTCTTCATTCTCCAAAGCATATTTAACTATCTTAGGCTCATGTAGGCTCATAAAACATGTATCACTTCTCATCCTATTCCTTGTCATTGGTCTAGCTTCTTTATCTCCAATAATTTGTTTTGCAGGGTGATGTCTTTTGACATACTTTGACAATCTTGGTTCTTCTTTTCTATCTTCAATGGTTCTATCAACTTCTAAATCACTATGTACTTCTCTATTAGGTAGATAAACATTTATTTCATGTAAATTTATCTCAAAATTAGAATGTACCTTAGCTTCTATCTACAACTCAGCTCCTGAAGGAAACTCAACATTCACTGTATATGACTCGATAGTCATTGAAACTTGTTGATTTACAAATTAGTTTACAACACCTTCATCAGAATCCATACCTTCATAAAAGTTTATAAAATACTTATACTTCTTAGGATCCTTTATAGGTTCAACTTCATGTACCTCTGTATATTCATCAAACTTCACATTTTCACTTTCCACAACTTTGTTAGCGATAATATTTAAACACTTATAAGATTTACTTCTTGTGAAATAGCTAAATAATATACCTTCTTCACTTTTAGCATCTAGTTTACCATTCTTGAAATCCTTAAGAATGTAGCACTAGCTTCCAAATACCTTAAAATATTTTACGTTGGGTGAGTATCCATAACATAGTTTAAAAGGTGTTGAATGAGTACCTTTCTTGACTTGTACAGTGTTCAAGGTATAGACAATTGTACTTATGGCTTCTCTCTAGTATTTCAAGGCAAATTGTCTTCTCCATCATGAATGTTCTAGCATAGTCCATTATAGATATGTTCCTCCTTTCAACAATCCCATTTTGTGGAAGGGTCCCAGGTGCAAAACTCTATTTCTTGATTCCTCTATCATTACAAAACATCTCAAAGTCATTTGATATAAATTCTCCACCTATGCTAGCTCTTAAAAACTTCAAGCTTTTTCTTGTCTATAGTTCAACTCTAGTTAAGTATCACTTAAACATTTGGAAAGCATCAGATTTCTATTTCAAAAATATAATTGTCATCATCCTAGAATAATCATTAGCAAATAGGATAATGTTCTTATCACCTTTGTAGCTTTGCACATCAATTGGTGCACACAAATCAGTATGAACTAATTCCATAATTTATTTAGAGGTGTGAATCTTACTTTTAAAACTAGATTTTGTCATCTTGCCTAACTGACATTGTTTTCAAATCATATTGCTAGGTTTCTTTAGTTTAGAAAAACCTCTAACTCTTTTCATGTTACTAATGCTAACTAAGTTATTAAAGTTAACATGATATAACCTCTTGTGTTGTAGCCACATGATATGAAATTCTACAACAAGGAAAGTAGCATCATTCATGCAAGATAAAATATATTACCTCTTGCCTAGTCACCTTTTCAAATTAGTTTCCCATCAGTTTCATATATCTTTTCTATCTTGTTCTAAAACTCAACTTTGCAACCTAAATTATTCAATTGTGACATGGTCAACAAATTATAGTTAAGTCCTTCTACATAATAAGAATTGTCATACATGATCTTTTTTGTGAGTTTGGTTGATCCTTTTCCTTTTATCAGAGAGGGTGCATCATTACCAAACCTTCCAATATTTCCATTTTAATAATAAAGGGTAATGAGCATACTTTTATCTCTAGTCATGTGATGTCAACACCCATTGTCAATGATCCATCTATCTCTTTTGTTCACATAAGATTATAGTGCAATTGTCTCATCCTCATCAAACTCATCCTTCTTTAAAACATACACCACTCCATCATCATGGTCATCAAAACCATCTTTGGTTTCCTCCTTAGTAATGTAGCAAGACTTATTTGCTTTATCTTTGTAATCTTTTTTGTCCTCATATTTGTCTCCACTTCTATTGTTCTTCTTCTCTAGGCATTTAGTAGTAATATGACCAACCTCATTACAATTAAATTACATGATAGGTAGCTTACCTTTGAATTTTCCTTTGACTCTATGAAATCTCCTTGCCATCAAATCTTCAAGCTATTTTACATTCTCCTCATCTGTATCATTGTCACTAGAAACATATTTGACCTTTTCCTTTTTCTCTTTAGGTTCCTTTAATGGAGGTTTAGTTTTGAAAAAAAATTCAATGTTTTTAATTTTGAAATTATCAAAATTAGAGAATTTAAAGGTAGCGAGCCTACCTACCAATTCTTCAAGGGACATATTAGTACTAGGTATACATATTAGTTATTATATGACAAAAACTCTAATAAAATAGATAGGTAGACTTGTTCTAGTTATTTTTCTCATTAAAATATCATAATTAATGATACCATTAGCTCCTCTAATAGAATTAACAATATCTTTTATTCTAGAGAAATATTGAATAATGTTCTCACCTTCTTGCATTCTCATGTCATCAAACTTCCCTCTTAGATTTTCATATTTGGCTCTCAAAACATTTTTACCTCCTTCATGAATTGCATGTAAAAAATCCCATATCTTCTTTGCACTATCACAATCATTGATGTCATTGAACTCAGAGAAACTTAGGGTAGAGGCAATCTCCAAAATTGTTTGATTGTGTTCTTGTTTTTTTTTTCAAATCATCAACAGTTAGGGCTCCAATAGGATCAACATTCTCAATGGTGATGGTAGATTGTGCATAGTCTCCAAGACCTCCTACGCATAGCTTCATCAAAAAATTTCATGCAGGAAAGTTTTCCTTGTTAAGCTAAGGTACCTCTCTTTTAAACATCTCTAATCTTTTTCTTTTAGTGCTTTCAAACCAATCCTCTCAAGCATTATGAATTTGATACCAATTGTTGGAATTATTTAGAATAACTAAGAAGGGGGTGAATTAGTTATCTAAGGTCTAGATGCACACATTTTTTTTTTCAATGCTTAGTAGATCCATATCCATAAAACCTTGTCATGCATGCATCTATTAGATCATACAATACTTAAACTTTGTAGGTTACTGCCCTAGGTCAAAATAACTTTGTAGAAATAACATGAAAAAATCATAAGAGAATTCACACAATTTGACACAAGGATTTTATGGGGAAACCCAATTTGATAAAAAAACAAGTAACATGCTACTAATTCTCACTCTTATGAAGTGATGCCCTATGAAAGGCCAACCTTGTTAAAGGTTATAATACACATTGTTAAATATGATCTGGTTAAAGGATTTTGATCACCTTGTTAGGAGTGAGCCTTGTTAAAGGACTTTAGTGTTGGAATTCTTTAGAATAATTGAGAGGGGTGCTAAATTAGTTATCAAAGGTCCAAATGTACAAATAAAGCTTTTCGTAACTTAGTGAACCCATATTCATAAAAAATATTCATGCATGCATGCATTAGATCATACAATCACTTAAACTTTGTAGGTTACTACCAAATCAACTTTGCAAAATGTAAGAATGAAAAGTATTAGATTCAATAACACATTTGACACAATGACTGCACATGGAAGCCTAATTTGGGAAAAACCACCAATAACATGCTACTCATTCTCATTCTTCTAAAGTGATGTGTCATGAAAGACCAACCCTGTTAAAGGTTACAATGCACATTGTTAAATGTGACCTAGTTAGAGGATTTCAATCACCTTTTTAGGAGTGAGCCTTCTTAAAGGAATTTAGATCATTCACTTGGAATGTCACCTAGGTAAATGATTTACTAATGACTATTAGGTCAACCTTAATCCAAATGATTTATCCTAGACTGGTACAATGATTAGAAAGTAATAGTAAGGCTTGATATGATAACAACTTACAACTCACTTGTAGATTAAAAATCTCTATTTCATTATTCTATTGTACTTGGCTTTCACACACTTCAGCTCTGATAGCTTGTTCACCATTCAAACATTCATACTCTTAAGCCTTCTTGCATTGCTTGCCAATAGTAGTCTCTTCTATTTGGTCTCTGAATGGAGCAATATTGTAGGCCTCTTGTCTAACTTAGGGTCTCTAACATTGACCAACCATGCTTCTGACCAAACATATCTATAAATAGAAAATTAAGATATTTTGTCATTCATCCTCTATTGTCAATTTTAGAGTTAGGTAGGATTAGGTAGGATTCAATGAATATACCCATCTTTTCATTTTAGTCCCTTATAGAAACTTCTCCTTCAATACTCTTTGAATTCACCTCAAAATGATTTACCATGAATTTTGTGCCACCAAATCATCATAATTATCTTCCATAAACTTCAAAAAATTCAAGAAAACCAAATAGTTGGCTTAGATTAATCAAATCCATGATTTAACATGAATATTGACACTCAATATCAATATGTTATCACTCAACCTCCATACTATTCTTCCACTTGTCATCCACTAGATGAATTAGCAAACACTAAAGTTTACTAGTGCTCGTTATCGACTAAAATTTACTCAGCATATACTAAACTTTGTCTTTGCTAAGCTCCAATTGATTTTCTACTTTGTTTGCACTAATTTTTCTCAGCACCCACTGTCCATTTGATCAAGCTTGGTAGACTCAATTCCTCTTACTTTTTCTTCTAGGCTTAATCAGTGTATCCAATATTTGCAACCTTAAATAGATAATCAATGCACTATATCATCACTATCTTAATTAATCTTTATACTCCTTTTACATACCGTAACTCAACCTTTTCTCTAGGTACTTTTGTTATCTCATTTGATCAAAACCTCCTCATTAATCAAACAAATGATAGTACTCAAATCAACTAAACAATTATCTTACTAACAAATAGCAAGTTTGATATCACTAACAAAATAATGATTGAAGCACATTCTCATACTTCTATCAATATGTTTTCAACAATCTCCCTCTTTGGCATTGATGGAAAACCAATACAACTAGTACAACCAACAATAATACAAAAAAGAAAATAATTCCTTATATTGAAATCTCTCCCTTTATCAATAGCTTTCATCTTCTATATAGGTGAGAAAATTATATTTTGATCAATAGACAATCAACTCGTCCTTATGAATCCCTCTTGATCACTTCCTCTCTAATATTCAAGCATCTATCTTGTTCTATATGTTCTTATATCTCTCTCAACACTATCTCCCTCTGAGTAGATATTCCATATTCCTTCATTTCTGTATTCCTTTCTATATTTCTCCCTCTTTCACAACAATGCCAAACATGTGTCATCTTAATATATAGATATGAACATTTTCATTTTCTCCCCCTATCACATAACTTTGTGACTAATCTGTACCTCCAACTCTTTGATTACTTTAGGCAGCTCCCAAAGTAGGATCAATTGCATCAATGTGTAACATATTCAAATCATATCAGTTGATGTAGGATACTTCTCATGCTTCTTAAATAGCCTTGGATAGGGGTATTACCCCTAGTTTACCTCTTAGATACTCATGAGTATCCGTAGGTAATTCTTTTGTGAAAATATCATCTATTTTCTCTTTTGTATTCACATATTCCATCTTCACCTCTTCATCTTAAACTAACTATTTCAAGTAATGATACTTGATTGCAATGTGCTTAGTCTTTGTATGCATGACAGGGTTCTTTGATATATTTATAAAAATTTTATTATTACAATAAAGTATCACAATTTTAGTGATTTCCTCCTTCATACCTTTGAGTAGCTATTTGATCCATACAATGTTTGTACAACTTACTACAACAACAACATATTCAACTTCAATAGTAGATTGAGATATATAATTTTGTTTCTTGCTAGGCCATGCAACCAACCTTTTTCCTAAGAAAGATAATCCTCCACTAGTGCTCATTTTGTCATCATTATTTCTAGCCTAATTAGCATTAGTGTAGGCTCTCAACTTGAACTTCTCATTTTTCTTATAGTATAGACCATAGTCATATGTTCCTTTTAGATATCTCAATATTCTTTTAACAACCATCAAATGATTCCTTGGAATTATTAGGGAATATTGCAACTGTCCCAATAGATAATGCAATGTTAGGTCTAATATTTACTACATATTATAGTTCTCTAATCATCTAGACTTGTACAATGTTTGATTTACCTCAATTGAATCATAATTTTTTGACAATTTGTGTCCTATCACTATAGGTTTACTTACTAGCATGTAATCCTCCAATCCAAATTTTTTCACTATCTCCTTTATATATTTTGACTGAGTGATGTATACACCATATTTCATCTAACATACTTACAAACTTGCAAAGATATTAATCTCTCCAAACATAGAAATATCAAATTCTTTCTTCATTTTATTTGGAAAAGATTTACATAAAGTATCTTGACCTCCAAAAATGATATCATCAATAAAAAATTTAGATAGTAAAATACCTTTGTCTTTTTCTATCTTCAAGTAAAGATTTCTATTATCATCAATCCTCTCAAATCCAATTTTGAGAAGATAATTGTCAAGCCTTTCATAACATGCTCTTGGTGCTTGCTTTAAACCATATAAAGCTTTGTGTAGTCTACATACCATATTTTTTTTGTTAGCATCAAAAAATTCTTTTGGCTATTCTATAGAAACCTCTTCTTCCAATATGCCATTTAGAAATGTAGATTTAACATCCATGTGATTAACATTGAAACCTTTGTATGCAGAGTAAGAAAGAAAAGTTCTTACTTCTTCCAATCTTGTAACATGAGAAAATGTTTCTCCATAGTCTATCCCTTCTTATAGTGCATACCCCTTGCAAACTAATCTTTCCTTATTCCTTGTGACTTCACCATTTTCATCTAACTTTTTTATACACCCACTTGGTGCCAATCACATTTTTATCTTCTAATCTAGGAACTAGAGTCCATGTCTTTTTCTTTTTCAATTTATTCAATCTCTTCTTTCATTGCTTTACTCTAGTCCACATTTTCTAAGGCATCTTCCACTATTTTAGGTTCATGCATAGTAATTAAACATGTATCACTTCTCAACCTATTCCTTTTCATTGGTCTTGGATCTTTATCTCTAATAATTTGTGTAGCAGGGTGATGCCTTTTGACATACTTTGAACATCTTGTTTATGCTCTATTTTCTTTGTTTGGTATATCAACTTCTGAATCACTATGTACTTCTCTATTAAGTAATTCAACATCTCTTTCATGTACACTAATATTAGAAATAGAATGTTCCTCAACTTCATTCTATAACTCAAGACCTGGCTATAGATTAGTTTAATCAACATTCATTGTATGTGACAAGGGAGTCACTAAAACATGCTATTGATTTGAAACTTGATTGACAACATCTTCATCAAATTGCATACCTTCATAAAAGTATACAAAATATTTATATTCCTCTAGTTCCTTCATAGGTTCAACCTCATGTACTTCTATGTATTCATCAAATTTCACATTTGCACTTTCCACAACTTTGCTAGTGTTAGTATTTAAATACTTATAAGCTTTACTTCTTGTGGAATAACCAAGGAATATACCTTCTTCACTTTTTGCATCTAATTTACTATTACTAAAATCTTTGAGAATATAACATTTGCTTCCAAATAGGTTAAAATATTTTACATTGGGTGAGTATCCATACCATAGTTCAAAAGGTGTTGAATGAGTACCTTTCTTGACTTGCACATGGTTCAAGGTATAGAAAGTTCTACTTACAACCTCTCTCCAGTATTTTAAAGTGACATTCTTCTACATCATGAGTATCCTAGCATAGTCTATTACAAATCTATTGCTCCTTTAAGCAATTTCATTTTGTGGAGGGGTCCTAGGTGCAAATTTTTATCTTTCGATTCCTTTTCCATTACAAAACAACTCAAACTTATTTGATGTAAATTATCCTAGTTTTTTAGATCTCAAACATTTCATACTTTTACTTGTTTCCTTCTCAACCCTTTCTAAGTACCACTTAAACATTTGAAAAGCATCATATGTCTATTTCAGAAGCATAACTATCATCATCCTAGAACAATCATCAACAAATAGCATAATCTACTTATCACCTTTGTAGATTTTCACATCAATTGGTCCACACAAGTTAGAATGAACAATCTCTAAAATTCCTTTAGAGGTGTGAGTCTTACTCTTAAAACTAGACTTTGTCATTTTTCCTAACTGACATTGTTTTCAAATTATATTGTCATGTTTCTTCAACTTAGGAAAACTTGTAACTCTTCTCATGTTACTAATATTAACCAAGTTATCAAAATTAACATGGCATAACCTCTTGTGCCATAACCACACATCATCAAATTCTATAACTACACAAGTAGCATCATCTATATCAAGGTATAATAGATTACCTCTAGCTTGATCACGTTTTCTCATTAGTTTTCTATCAGTATCACATGTCTTAGCAATCTGGTTCTCAAACTCAACCTTGCAATCTAAACTATTCAATTGTGACACACTCAACAAATTATAGTTAAGTCCTTCAACATAATAAGCATTGTCACATAAAATCTATTTTTTGAGTTTGATAGAACCTTTTCCTTTTATTAGACATGGTGCATGATTACCAAACCTTACTCTATTTCCATCAGAATAATTCAGGGTAATCAACTTACTTTTATCTCTAGTCATGTAATGTGAACACCCACTATTAATGATCCATCTATCATTTTTGTTTACACAAGACACTAGTGTAGTTACCTCATCATCATCAAAATCATCCTTTATTGCAACATACACCACTTCATCATCAAGATCGTCAAATCCATCTTTGGTTTCCTATTCTATAATGTAGCAAGAATTCTTGCATTTGTCTTTGTAATGTTTTATGTCTTGATCTCTCTTACTTTTTTACTTGTCTCCACGTCTATAGTTCTTCTTCTCTAGACATCTAGCAGCAATATGACCAACATCATTGCAATTAAAACACATGATAGGTAACTTACGTCTGAATTTTCCTTTAGCTATGTGAAATCTCCTTGCTAGTACTACTTCAAGCTATTCTACATCCTCCTCATATGTATCACTATAACTAGAAACATATTTTACCTTTTTCTTCTTGTTATCATCTAGTTCCTTTAATGATAGCTTAGCTTTGAAATCATATTCAATATTGTTAGATTTGAAGTTGTCAAAATTAGATAGCTCAAAATTCATGAGCCTACCTAAAAGACCATCAAGAGTTAGATTAGAACCTAGTATGCATCTGAGTTCTTTTATTGCATAAACTCTAATAGCATAAATGGGCAGAAATGTCCTCAAAAATTTTCTTAAAATAGTCTCCTCATCTATCTTACCAGTAAATCCTCTTATAACATTAACAACATCATTTATCCTATAGCAATATTGAGCAACATTCTCACCTTCTTTCATTCTCATATCATCAAACTTACCTCTAAGGCTTTTAGATTTGGCTCTCAATACATTTGAATCACCTCCATAAATGGTGTGAAGAGCATCCCACATATTCTTTGCACTATAACAAATCTTAATGTCATCAAACTTGACATAAATTAGAGAAGAGGAAATCTCCAAATTGCTTGATTTTGTTCTTTCTTCTTGGTCAAATCTTTATATTTAGGGCTCCAACATGATCAACTTGCTCATTGGTGATAATATATTATGCAAGGGCTCCAAGACCTCTTAGGTGTAGCTTCATCAAACTTGTTATAACATATAGTCCACTGATCTAAGTGAGAAGAGGGAAGGGTGAATCAGTTATCCAACTAATATCACAAACAAAAAATTAAATAATCTTAAGCGTATGAGTAATGTTTCCTAGATCCACAACAAGATACTCATACACAATAATACTAAATATGTTAACTAGGGAAGCCCTTGATCAGAGGGAAAACTATAGTGGGGATGGTACCCACAAGGTGATGTACTAATATAAATATTCTTTGTTAGAGGGTAGAGCCTATTAGAAATCTTTTACAACATTCAATACATATGAGTCCATGTTAGGAGACTTTAAATCTCTGTTAGGAGATTCGAACCCTATTAGGAGTTGTGGAAGACAACTAGACCCAATGCCCGAACAACTTCAAGGATAAGACCACTGAACCCACTATCCAAATGATCTCTATATTATTCATTGCATAATAATAGAAATGAATTTTACTTCCCACCTTTGTCTCTATCCTATCAACCAAACTTATGCTCCTTCTAATCTTGTAACCAGATCATGAACTACACATCCAATAATTCCTTGGATTACTTACACACATTCAATCAACACTTTTCTCCTTTTCACACTTCACAAATACAATACAAAAGAGATACTTGATACACATCCTCACTTTTTACAATCAAGGAAAACATATTTCTTTTATACCATATCTTCATAATATTTCCTTGTGTTATCCTTAAGGCTTTCCCAATTAATTAATATAAGATACATAATTAATCACAATTACAATAGCACTATTACCTCATAGTCTTTACAAAACTTTACATGTGTGACTCTAGATCTTGAGCACTTGCTGATTTCATCACCTAACTTTCCTCTATCACTACTTGAATGCACATCACTTCATTATATCTTGTCTAAAAGATATAATGCCAATCATATGCTTTATTTCTGCATTGCTCAAAGTAAATCAAACATAACTATTGTACATCTTTAACTCAGACTTTGTCCCATTACCATGTCATTAGGAAACTCTCAGGAACATGTCCTTAACTGTGCATCACTTAAACTTTACTCAATTACTATGCAACATAAGATCTATGACTTCTATTCTTCCAATATCTACAAAAACTATATTATGTTGCCATCAATGACAAACACCGTCATGAATGAAACATGCCAATGTTATTCAATGATTAGGAAACTCCCCCAAAGTAGTATCATCAACATTCATGCTAATGATCTTCCCCTTTGGAATTGATGAACACATAGATGAAAGACATCTAAGCTCCAAGAATACCAAACTGAACTCTGTTATTGCTGCTGCTCATCTTCTTCAGGATTGGTGATAGTTGTTCATAGTGAACAACTTGCAATACTTCATGAATGCATATCTCCCTTATAAAGATATCTTAATGCGTACTCATCCTTTTTTTTGTGCACTTACATGAGTCTATAACTCTCCCCCATTCTCATCTCAATAGGTGCTTCTCTACCCATAACTTAGGATATATTTATCACATACATATTCTCTCCCATTGACATAAACGTTAAAGGTTTCAAATTCAATACCAATTATTACATACCAATTTATAACCTATTGGTCCAATTCATTAACCAACTCAAGTGTCCAAAGATATTGTTCATTACCAAAAGTTAAATACTAAGAGTCCTCAATGACTCAGTACATACCAGATGCTCCCCCATAGAGGAAGCATCATCATATAGTCCAATCAAATAATTAGAAATAGGCAAGGACATCACCTTGAGCATACCTCTCATGTACTGAAAAATATCTTTAGGCAAAGGCTTCATAAATATATCTACAATCTGATCCTTAGTACTTACATACTCCAATCTAATCTCCTTTTCTACTACTTTCTCTCTCAACACATTATACATAAATATATGCTTTTTCTTAGAATGCAATATAGGATTCTAAGACATACTCACTATAATTGTGTTATCATAGTAAATTATAACAAGTTCTTCAATCTCAATTCATATGTCCTTCAACATCTACTTCATCCACATAATTAGATTATAGTTGTTTGCTACTACAACTTACTATGCCTTAGTAGTACTTTGCAAAATATAATCTTGCTTCTTTCTTAACCAAGAAATGAATATTCCTCCAAGAAATAATGCTCCACCATTGGTTCTTTTTTTTTCATCTATACCATTTTCCCAATCAACATTAGTATATGTGCACAAAGTTAAATCATTTGATCTATCATACAAAAGTCCATAGTCGGATGTCCCTTTCAAATGTATGAAGATTCTCTTGACTATTGCAAAATGATACTCCTTAGGATCAGCTTAAAATCTAGCCACTATCCCAACTATATTTTCTATATCTATTTTGGTGTCAGTCAGATATTGCAAACCTCCAATCATTAATCCATACTTCTTCTACTCTACTCCAAGTTTATCTTCTTTTCTAGATAGCTTGTGAACAATTACCATAGGTGTGCCAATAGGTTTGCAAATTTCCAAACCAAACCTTTTCAACAAATCTTTTAGGTTCTTAGTTTGCAAAATGAATATACCATCATTATTCTACAGAATTTGCAATCTAAGGAAAAACTTCATTTCTCCTACCATGCTCATTTCAAATTCATTCTTCATCTCTTCACCAAATTTATCACTCGCTTCATTATTGGCTCTAAAATAATGTCATCAACAAATATTACAATGAAAAATAAACCATCTTCAATTTCTTTTAGATTCATTTACTGTCTATTGTACCTATAGAAAATTCAAGCTTTGCCAAGTAACTGTCCAACCTTGCATACCAAATTCTTCGTACTTGCTTTAGATGATAAAGAGATTTCTTGTCCATACCTTTTTTGATCTGTACTATATTTAGAGTATATACTACTTCTCTCTCAAATGTTTGAGAAAACATCATTCTTAAATAATATTTCTCTAGCTGCTTCTACTATAGATTTATTTATTCTCTAAGAAATCCAATTTTGCTCAGGTGTTCTAGGTGCAAACAATAGTCTTTTGATTCCATTTTATTCACAAAATATATTAAATTCTATAAAGGTGAATTGTCATCCTTTATCAGATCTCAAACACTTAGTCTTAACACTAGATTCATTCTCAATTCTATTCTTAAATATCTTGAACTTCTTATAAGATTTAGATTTCTCTTTAGGAAATGGTACCCACATTATTCTAGTGAAATCATCAAAAAAAATCATAAAATATGTTTCACCACTGAGTCCTCTAGCTTTTGCAGGTTCACACAGATATGTGTGAACAACCTCCAATTTCTCTATAATAGAGAACTTCTTACTAGGAAAAGAAACTTTCCTCTACTTTTCCAAAATACATTTCTTACATACAATGTTAGTAGGCTTAACAATCTTAGGTAGATCTCTTACTGCAAATGTACTACTAACCTTCACAATATTATCATAGTTTATATGACAAAATATTCTATGCCACAACCCACTACTATCAACGATTTCTACCAAACATGTCATCTCAATAGGGTTCAACTGAAATACATTACCTCTGGATCTAGTGCCAGTTCCAATCATCTTACCATCTCTATCTTTGATAATGTAGGTCTTCTTAGTAAACTGCAACTGATAACCTTTTTCCACTAACTATCCAATACACAACAATTTATGCTTCAATCCATCAAAAAAATAGACATTATTAGTGTTAGTTTTACCATCAAGAGTAATGGATCCAATTCCTATTATATCAAAAGCTACATTCTTACCAACTCTAACAATTCCTCCATCATGATTATTGAACTTAACAAACTTATTCATATCACTAGTCATGTGATGTGAAAAACCACTATTAATTATCCAATTAGATTTCTTTTCTACTTGGGTAACTAGAGCTCTTTCTTCTCTAATTTCTCTATAGAGATTTTCTTCCTTGATAGCCACAAATCCTAATTCATCATCACTTTCACTTTGACATTTCTCATCCACTTCTTCATCTTCATTTGCATACAAATAATTTCTATCTCTATCTTTTCTAAGGTTAAACCTTCCCTTCTACTTCTTTTCTATTTCATGACATTTAGTTGCATAATGATCGAGTTCATTACAAGTCCAACATTTAAAGACTTTCTTACCATCTTTTTCTCTTCTCACCAGAAGGGTTATTCCTTCCCCAATCTTCTTGTCCTCATCAGCTTTGTTGCTACTAGCAATATATCTTTGTCAAATTAGGTCAAATTTTTAGGGCACTAAAGGTTGTTTAGACTCTTGTAAGTTCATGACACTCTCTCAGATCTACTTCTGCCAATTCTAATCTTCCAAGCAATGTTTTCTTATTGAAATCCTTAGTAGAAGACATCACTAGCTAAATCATTTGGACAATTGGCTTGAAAGGTGGTGTCAAACTTTTCAAGACCTTCCATATGAATTTATCATCATCTTTGGTTCCACCATGAGACTGAATATCTACAACTATTTCTATTATTTTTCCAATATAATTTCTTATAGATTCATCTTCGATCATCTTATCATCTTTATATGCACATTTCCAACTTTGTAATCTCATTCTTTTTGCATGATTATCACCTTCAAAAGTAGATTCTAATGCTTTCCAAATTTCATTAGATTTTGCAAATGACTTTACCTGATTGTACTCATTCTCTAGAAGAGCTATTAGTAGGGCTTCTTTTGTGGTCATATTATAGATGAATAGATCTCTCTCTTCTTCACTACAACCTTCAAGGTTTTCTTCTTTAATGATTATGAGTAATGTTAATTGAAACCACAACAAGATACTCATACACAATAACACCAGATATGTTAACTAGGGAAACCCTTGATTAGAGGGAAAACTCTCATCAGGATGGTAACCACAAGATGATGTACTAATATAAATATTCCTTGTTAGAGGATAGACCCTATTAGGAGTCTATTACAACATTAAATACATATGGGTTCTTGTTAGGAGACTTTGAATCCATGTTAGTAGATTGCAACCCTATTAGGAGTTGTGGAAGACAATTAGGCCCACTACCAAAACATCTTCAAGGATAAGACCAATGTACCTAGTGTCTAAATGATCTTTTTATTAGTCCTTGTCGAATAATAGAACTGAATTTTACTTCCTCTATCTCTTTCATGTTAGCCAAACTTCTACTCCTAATCTTGTAACCAGATCCTGAACTGCACTTTCAATAATCCCTTGGATCACTTACACACATTCAATCAACAAATTTCTTCTTTTCACACTTGACAAATACAATGCACAATAGATACTTGATACACATCCTCACTTTCTACAATCAAGGAAAAGATCTTTCCTTTATACCATATCTTCATATAATTCCTTGAGTTGGCCTTAAGGCTTTCCCAATTAATTAAAATAAGATATATAATGAATCACAAATTATAATAGCACTATTAGCACACAGTCTATACAAAAATTTACATGTCTGACTCCAAATCTTGCACACTAGCTGACATCATCACATGACTATCACTTATCATTGGTTGACTATGCATCACCTTATTATATCTTGGCTAAAAGATATGATGCAAGTGACATTAAAAGCTGCCAAACATATGCTCTATTTTTGTGCTACTCATAGTAAATCAAACATAACTGTCATACATCTTTCACTCAGACTTTTTCCTCTTAACTACATCATCAGGCTGCTCTTAGGAACATTTCCTTAACCATGTATCACTTAACCCTTTCTCAATTATTTTTCAATATAAGATCTCTGACTACTATTTTTCTAGTCTCTACAAAAACCAGGCTATGTTGTCATCAATGACAAATGCAATCATCAATGCAACATGTCAATGTTATCCAATGCTCAGGATACTCCCCCAAAGTAGTATCATCAACATTCATGCTAGCAAAACTTTTCCATTGAGGAGATTTGTCCCAGTTAAGCTTGTGTACCTCTCTTTTTGACATCTTGATCATTTGCTTCTAGTACCTTCAAACTAGTCATCTTCAAAAGATTAATGTAATAAAAATTGTTGGAATTATTTAGAATAACTAATTGGGTGGTGATGAATTAGTTATCCAAGGTCTAGATGTACAAATAAAACTTTTCATATCTTAGTGAACCCATATTCATAAAACATAGTCATGGTTGCATCCATTAAATCATACAATCATTTAAACTTTGTAGGTTGTATTCAAATAAACTTTGTAGAAATTTAAGCATGAAAAATAATAGATTCAATAACACATTTGACACAATTATTTTACATTGAAACCCAATTCGGGAGAAACCACCAGTAACATGCTACTCATTCTCACTCTTCTAAAGTGATGCCCTATGAAGACCAACCTTGTTAAAGGTTGCAATGTACATTGTTAAATGTGACTTGGTTAGAGGATTTCAATCACCCTATTAGGAGTGAGCCTTGTTAAAATAATTTAGATCATTCACTTGGAATGTCACCTCATTAAAAGATTTACAAATGATTGTTAGGTCAACCTTAATCCAAAGGATTTACCCTCAATTGATATAATGATTATAAAGTAACAATAATTGGCACGGTGAGAGAGAGGGATGGAGCGGGCGAGAACTGCAATTCGAATCATGTTGTTTCGAATCTGGAGAAAGGCAGGAGACAGGAGAGCACATCTGCAGGAGGGCATGCAGCAAGGCATGCAGCAAGCGTAGGGCAGGAAACAAAGGGGAAAGATGAGGATGCCTCAAAGGATGGGGACCCACGGGTTTTGATACCCCATCCAGGTGAGAAGATTCCCCCTCCCCCCCATGTGGGCAGTGGGCCATCTGGGGCATGGGGACGCTGGTCGAATCTATTCGGGATAAAACCATCAGGTAAATCATCTTTCCCAAAAGTCATTGACAAATCTGATAAGGAGAAAGGTATTTTTTCTCAAGAAATCCCTAGGGAAATTATTGACCACAATATCCTAAGCATGGCGAACACTCTGGTAGGAAAATTTTTAGGGCCAAAACCTAATATTGATGTAGTGAGGACATTTACCAGGAGAAAATGGGACCTTAAAGGGCATGTAGATGTGACTGCTATAGCCAAAGGCTTCATGTCTTTCAAATTCTCTTGCTCGAAAGATTTTTCTCGTATACTATGTGCTGGGAACTAGTCTTTGGGCAGATCCAACCTAATATTGCAAAAATGGACATCCAACTTGGATTTGAACAATGATTCCCAATCTCAGGTTCCAATTTGGTTAAGACTTCCGGAACTTCCTTTGGAATATTGGCATGAGGATGTCTTTGATGGCATAGCCAGGACCTTTGGAGAGTTCCTCTCCATTGACCCTGTCACAGCAGCTAAGAAAAGATTGAACTACGCAAGGATCTGTGTAGGAGTCATCGAAGGCCAGGACATGCCTCAAGTTTTAGAACTACAATCTTGTCTGGGAAACAGATCTCAAAAGATTGACTATAAAAGTGTGCCTTTTGCTTGTTTCCATTGTAAGAAGGCTGGCCACAAGGCTGGATCATGCCCACTTTTCAAAGGGAAGAGTACGGTGGGAAAGGCTCGTCCACAAGGGGGGATAAAAGATTCTCTAGATCCCAAAAAAGAATGGAGGAAAAAAGCATCGCAAGTCAAGGCAAATGGAGAGGCAGAAGGAAAAAAAAATACTGCTCCTAATGCGCCCCAAGAGGAATCAGGGCCTCCTCGGGCGACTGGAAACGTAGGAGGGGGAGAAGAGAAAGGAGTGAAAGACGATTCAACACCTCTCCCCAATGCGAAGGAATCTGAGAAGAAACCTGAGGAAACAGGTGAAAATATGACTCTTCCTCCTCTGGATTCTCAGGAGGATGACTTGAAACTATCCTTTGTCCCGAACTCCATGGAAGAACTAAAGGAGGGGGAACCCATGTCCCAGGACCCTAACCCGGTGTGTTGTCCCCCCCTTCAACAGTAAACAGAATCATAGAGAGGCTTTCTGCATCGACAATGGAAGATTTGGCGAGAATTGATGCTTGGCTGGACAAAGGACTAGAGGGAGAAGAGAATCCCTGGACGGAAGTCAGGAGTAGAAAGAAGAAGAATAGCAGGGACCCTTCTTCGGTATCTCCCCCTTCTACTAGAAGCATGGCCAAGGCTGATCTCGGCCACAAATCTAACCTAGTGGGAAGGAAAAACAAGAATGAAATCAGGAAAGAGGAAGCCAGAAGAAACATTAAGGATGGTACGTAGTGCACCATCCAGGAAGCATGTTCAGTAGTTAAATCATGAAGATCTTATCTTGGAATATTCATGGACTCAATGGAATCCACAAGCAAGAAGTTATTAGAATATGATAAGGGACCAAAGGCCTGATGTGTTTCTAATACAGGAAACTAAAATGAAGAAGGAAAGGATGGAAAATATTAAGTTCAACAATAGCATGAAGGGCATAGCCTCTAACTCTGAAGGAGCGTCTGGAGGACTGCTGTTACTTTTCAATGATAAGTATTTCAATATAGTAGCTGAGTATGATGAAGATAACATTCTTTTCTGCAGAGTTCAACATTTGCACACCAATGATTCCTGGTTTTTCGTGAATATTTACGCCCCCAATAATAAGAGAGATAGAAAAAACTTCTGGACCAAAGTTGGTAATATGGTGCAAGATTGTGACATTAAGAAAGGTATAATCATGGGAGACTTTAACACACCGCTAGAAGATAAAGAGAAAAAGGGAGGTATGCCCCCGGATTAGGAAAGTAAACAGGATCTTTCTAACTTCATAAATAATCTGGCCCTTATGGACGTAGAGCTTAAGGGCGGATCCTTTACCTGGTCAAACAAGAGAAAAGGTCATGATTGCATTCAGGTTAGGCTGGATAGAGCTCTTATATCTTTGGACTGGCTTCAATCCTTCAGCTGCAGACTATCTCTACTTCCCAGAATTGGTTCGGATCACTCTTCCATTTCTCTTTTAGTTTCCCCTCTGGTACACAGGAGATACCATCCTTTCAGGTTTGAGAAAATGTGGACCTCTCACCCTGACCTCCTGGATAATATCAAGAAATGGTGGGGGATAGAGGTGGAGGGCTCAGCCATGTTCAGAGTCACCAGAAAACTTAGCAATGTGAAGAGGATGATTAAAATTTGGAACAAGTCTGATTTTGGTCACATCTTCCATGAAAAGAAAGAGTTATTTGATAATCTAACTATTATCCAAGATTGCATTCAGAAGGAAGGTTAAACTGAGACCAACAAGGTTTCGGAGCTCAAGACCCTGTCTGAAATTCATAACATTATTAATAAGGAAGAAAAATTTTGGAGGCAAAGATCGAGGATCACCTGGCTAAAGGAAGGAGATCGGAACACTAAGTTTTTTCACCTAACCACCCTCAAGCACCGTGCTAGTAACAGGATCTATGGTATCAGAAAGGGGCAGGAGCTGTTAACTGAAGAATCTGCCATCTCGGAAGAAGCTGTTTCCTTTTTCTCTAGCCTTCTCTCTGAGGACCCAATGCTTTCCAATTTGGACCAGGAGGATTTGTTACACTGTATCCCTCAGCTCATTCAACCTATCCATAATAAAAAGCTCTGTGCTATTCCTAATGCTTTGAAAGTTAGAGAGGCTCTCTTTTCTCTGCCTGCTGACAAGGCTCCAGGCCCGGATGGTTTTTCCACTTTTTTCTTCCAAAGGTTCTGGCCGGTGATCATGGGAGAGGTTGTTCAGGCTGTCCAGGAATTCTTTGGAGCCAAATCTATTCTCAAGGAGCTAAACTCGACTTTTGTGGTTCTCATTCCTAAATCCCCTGGGGCGGATTCGTTGGACAACTTTAGACCTATTAGTCTGTGCAACTCACTCTACAAGATCATCTCTAAAGTTCTCACTTTAAGAATGCTCAAGATCTTGCCCATGATAATCTCGCAGCATCAATCGGGTTTTGTTCCAGGGAGACAAATTTTGGATTCTGTCCAGATGGTGCACGAAGTCATCCACTCTCTTGAGGCATCCAAACGGGAAGGTATGTTTCTCAAACTGGATCTTTCTAAAGCTTATGACAGGGTGGAATGGTCTCTCCTTGGGAAGGTCCTCTTGACTTTCGTCTTTGACAGTAAAGTTTGCAAAATTATCTCTCAATTGGTGTCAACCTCCTCCTTGGCTGTTCTGGTTAATGGAATCCCTTCTAATTTTTTCAAACCTTCCAGAGGCCTCAGACAAGGAGACCCCCTTTCGCACATTTTGTTCATCTTTTTAGCTGAATTCTTAGGAAGGATTATAGACTGTAGAAAGCATGAGGCTTGTATCATAGGGATCCTTCCCTCCTCTAATTGCGTTCCCTTCACTCATCAGCAATTTGTTGACGATACTATCTTGGGGGGGGGGAGCTTCTGTCAAAGAGGCCAGAGCCCTGAAGAAGATTCTTGATACTTACTCCAGTGGGATGGGTCAGCTGATTAATTAGTACAAAAGCTCGCTCTTTTTCATCAACACCTCTGAGTTTAGACAAAGAAAAATTGCCAGGATTCTGGGTTGTGGGGTAGGCTCTTTCCCCTCTACCTATCTTGGTCTTCCTTTGGGATCCTCACCCTCGGAGTCTTTTTGGAATGGTATTTTGGACAGATTCAACAGGAAGATGGCTGGTTGGAAAGGGATCTCTCTTACTCAAGCGGGGAAATGCCTCTTAGTCAAATCTTCTCTTCAAAATCTGCCAATCTACGCCCTGAGCCTCTTTTGAATTTCGGGGAAAATAGCTGAAAGAATGGAGAAAATCCAGAGAGACTTCCTTTGGAATGGTAATGAAGGGAAGAAAAGATATCCTCTTGTTTCTTGGGAGAAGGTTTACCTCCCTATGAGGTACGGAGGTCTGGGCATTAGAAAGATCACTCACCTCAATAAGGCTCTCCTAGCTAAACAAATATGGTGGATCTTCAGTAGCACCGGTGAATGGAGGGACACCCTGGTAAACAAGTACCTTAGAAGACCCACTCTTCTTTTCACCCTTTTTAATGAAGATATCCCAAAAGGATCGAACATTTGGAATGGGATCATGAAAGCCAAGGACTTGGCTAAGGCCAGGATATCATGGAAATTGGGAAATGGGAAGGAAATCCAGTTCTGGTCGGATAGATGGCTTTCCCAAGATCCACTTATCAATAACCCTATTTTTGAGAGATGGATGCAAGCTTGTACTGATCAAATTGGGTCCAAAGTTTGTGATTACTGGAATGGCCAGGAATGGAGTGACCTATCCCTCATCTCTGAGGACTTGACTCCTATAATGCTTATGCTCAATTCCATGATTCCTATCAATTTGGGGGATGAGCTGGTCTGGAGGGATAATCCCAATGGAAGATACTCTGTTGCCTCAGGCTATAATTCCCTTTGGAGCTTAAAAGAGAAGGCCCCTTGGGCGGAGGCTTGGATTTCGGGTCTCACTCCAAAGATCAACATTTTTAACTGGCTGGCTCTTCAGAACAAAATCCTTACTCATGACAATCTCATGAAGCGAGGACATGTTATGCCCAGTAGATGTCCCTTGTGTAAGAATCAGGCTGAGAACGGAAATCACATTTTCATCTTATGTGACTATGCCAGGGAGGTGTGGAATGTCATCACACATGATAATGAAACCCTCTGGTACAAACCGGATAATCTCATGGATTTTTTCCATCACTGGAAAGGTCTTTGTAAGATTGCTGGTCGGCAGGATCACTCGGACTGGATTTTACCCCATTTTTGCTGGAGAATTTGGAAGGAAAGGAATAATAGAATATTTAGAGACAGAGAGGAGCCGGCTATAATCCTTGGCAGGAAGGTCTCGAAGAATATAAAGGAAAATCTCCAAGTACTGAAGGAGGAAGAAGAAGAAGAAGGGGACAGAAAGATAGCTAAAGAAAAAGACAGGAACCTTAAAAGGTAGGATGCTAGCTGGCTTCTCCCCCCAGATGGTTGGTCAAAAGCAAACTTTGATGGGGCTTCTAAGGGTAACCCAGGCCCTTCAGGTTGTGGTGGAATCATAAGAAATAGCTATGGGGAGGGAATAGCTGCCTTTGCTTCCCCGCTGGGAATCCAGACTATTCATCTGGCTGAAGCTAGAGCTGCGAGTAAGGTGGTCAAGTTGGCTTTTGAAGCCGGGATTACTAAACTCTAGCTTGAGGGGGACTCCAAAAACATTATTAATACCATTAATGGTATTTCCCCTCCCTCATGGATGATTGCGAACATAATTGCTGAGACTTGCGCCACTCTCACAAAGTTCGATAAGGTCCACGTCACTCATGTTTACAAAGAGGCAAACCCAGTCACTGATTGGTTTGCTAATAAAGGGGTTAACGCCACCAATAATCTGACCTGGCATGCCGGAAAAGATTTTTCGGCGGAGGCAAAGTTGCTCATCGACCAAGATAAAATCTTGGGAAGGACGGCTCAAATCCAATGCAATTATGGATAATAAAGATTGCTTAATAAATGGTAAGTGCCATTATTGGCATCGTGATTTTCACCAGCAAAAGGGGTTTCCTCTGACTTTTTGACATGTTCGAAAGGACGATACCATTATTTTTAGAAAGGGGTATATTCACGGGTATCATAAAAGAAACATCACCATTTTTTCGAATGCAAATAACTTGCACAGTTCAGAGTTCATGAGAATTATGGAATTGAACAGGTAAACATGACGGGTGAGAGGAGCAGAAAGGAGACGGTGGGGGAAGTTCAGAAGTGGAAGAACAAGGCCAAAGTTTGGAGAGAGCTGGAAAAGGGTGGGGTTACTAATTTCTTCGAGAAACTTCATGGCTCGGATCCTGAGATCACTAACAGCATGGTGAATTCGTGGAATAATGGTAAGGTTAAGGTGAACGGGGTCTACTTTCAAATTACTAAGGATGTGGTTGCTGAAGTCACGGGGATTCCGATGGAGGGGCATAAATTCTTCAGAGACAAGAAGATGTCTTCTAATGCAATCAAGGATTTTGTGAAAAACACTGAAGAGCTGAACAAGCTGGGCAAGAAAGAGACGTTTTTTGTAACGGATACTATAAAGAAGCTCTGGAGGTATGTTCTCTACGCTGTCATTGAATATATAACCCTAGACCCCAGGTTTGATAGGGTTAGGACTCACCATTTTGTGATTCTGAATCATTTTCGCCTTGGTAGTAAGATCTCCTTCCCGTATTATCTTTTTAACTCGATGAACAAGGCCATTTCTAGTTTTAAAAAGAAAGCTACTGTCAACCCGACACTGCATGAGGGTCTTCTGCTTCTGATTCATGAGCATTTCCACGCTCAAACCATTAGCAAAAACCCTATCCAGGGGGCGGATGTTGACAAGAGTAGCTCCAATTTTTCCTCAGATTTCGACGATGTTGAGAGCATTAGCTCTGATGAGGTTTTTGAGCATTCAGGTAAGAAGACTAAAAGCCATAAGAAGGATTACCCCTCTATCAAATTACCTAGCAGAAAGAGCCCTAGAGGTCATACCCCAGCTAAAACTGGCTCTACTGAGGTGGAGGAGGAAATGGATACTGATGATTCTGACAAGGTTTCGAAGGAGGACCTGGATGAGGAGAAACTGAGAAAAAGACAGAAGAGGGAGGGAGAGAGCATGGAGCGCTCCAGTAGTTAGGGAAAGGATTCTCTGCCCATTCCCCTCTCCCCTATACATCCTCAGCCTCCTTTGGAGGAAAATGACAACTCTGGACAGATTGAGGGGGAAGTGCAAGTTAATAACAGAAGGAAGGCTTGGAAGAACTTCAATGTGAGAACGGCCACTATGGGAATCTATAGAGAGGCGATGAACCCCCAACTCCTGGTGGACGACCTCGAGAAGCCTAGACTCAATGAGCTAATTGACTCGGCTATGGTGGCTATTTCTGATAATGCAAGAGAAATGGGCATGAATCTGTTGAACAATGCTCGAAATAGCATGATCGACAACTTCAGATCAATTAAATGGCTTTTCCATGAGCTTGAGGATGTCAGAGATAGGGTTTCCCAAATGGAAAAAATCAAGAGCAAGACAGGTGTAGAAAGCCAAGGCAACCGGAACAGCTGGGAGACTTCGATGGAGAGGAGAGTAAAAAATATTGAGAACTACAATCACAACCTGGCAAGTCAAATGATCTCCCTCCTTGCTTCGATCAACGACAACATCCTCTCTCTCTTGGAAAATCTCAAAGACAGGAACCAGATGGAGGAAGATGATAAACAGAACAGAGACAAAGATAGGCTGGATGTGGATAAAGCCAAGGACAACACTATGGAGCAGGATTTGACGAACGCCTAGGATCATAAGGCAGAAGAGCAACAAGAGTGCGCCGAAGCTACCCAGACCATGCTCGAGATGGAGAAGTAGTCTGCTAGGTTGGGTCTCTGTCCTTTCATTTTTGTTTCTCCTGGCTTTGGCTTTTTGTCTTGTCTCTATTTTTCTGGTTGGTTCTCTGGCCTTTTTAGTGGGCAGTTGTTTCGGGCTGGGCCTTTGGGCTTATTTTCAGCCGTAAGGCTTATGTTTTGCCTTTGCATTTTTTCGCTTATTTTCAGCCTTTCTTGTTGTTAAACTTATGGGTTTCAGGACCCCTTAAAACCTATTTACCTTATCAAAAACAGTAATGATTGATTTGATAATAATTTACAATTCACTTGTAGATTATAGATCTCTATTTTAGTCCTACATTTTGCTTGGCTTTCCCACACTTCAGCTCTGATAACTTGTTCACCCTTCAATAATTCATATTATTAAACCTTCTTTCTTTACTTGCCAATAGAAGTCTCTTCTATTTGGTGTTTGAATGAAGCAATACCTTAGACCTCTTATCTAACTTAGGTTCTTAAACATTGACCAACCTTTCTTCTAACCAACCATCTCTATAAATAGAAAATTAAGATTTTCCATTCATCCTCTATTGTCCATTTTAGGGTTAGGTAGGATCAATGAATCTACCCATATTTTAATTTTAGATCCTTCTAGAAACTTATCCTTCAATCCTATTTGAATTCACCTCAAAAAATTTTACCATGAATTTTGTACCAGCAACTCATCATAGTTATCTTCCACACACATAAAAAATTTCAAGAAAACAAGATAGTTAGCTGAGATTCATCAAATCCATGATTTAACATGAAAATTAGCTCTTGACATCAATATGCTATCACTCAACTTTAATATTTTTCTTCTACTTCTCATCCACTAGATAACTCAACAAACACTAAAGTTTACTTGTGCTCAAAATCAACTAAACTTTACACAACATACACTAAGCTTTGGATTTTCTTGGCTCCTACTGGTTTTCTGCTCAACTTCCACTAACTTTTCTTGGCACCTACTATCCACTCATTCAAGCTTGCCAGACTCAGTTCTTCTTACTTGTTCTTCTAGACTTAATCAGTGTTTCCAACCTTTGTAGCCTTAAGCAGATAATAAATATACTATATCATCACTGTCTTAACTAATCTTTGTACTGCTTTTAAATACCATAACACAACCTTTTTTCTAGGTAGTTTTGTTATCTTATTTGATCAAAACCTCCTCATCAATCAAACAAAATGATAATACTCAAATCAACTAAATAATTGTCTTACCAACAAGTAGCAGGTTTGACATTAGTGATAAAACAATGATTGAAATACATTCTCATACTTGTATCAATTTGTTTTTGGCATTTAGACCATTTCATTTGAATATCACAACTCAATTGCAAATTAAAAATCTCTGTTTTAGTCATTCATTCTTCTTGGAATTCATACTCTTCAACTTTGATAGCTTGTTCAACCTTCAAGAATTCATCCCATTAAGCCTTCTTTCTTTGCATGTCAACTGTAGTCACCTCTATTTACTGAATGAATCAATACCCTATACTCCTTGTCTTCCTTAGGTTCTCACACATGACAACCTTTGCATCTGACCAACTATCTCTATAAGTAGACAATTTAGATATTTTGTCATTTAGCCATAATTAATCATTTTAGGGTTAGGTAGGATTAGGTAGGATTCAATGAATCTACCCAATTTTTCATTTGGTTCCTCTAGAAACTCCTCTACAATCCTCTTTGTATTTGCCTCAAAATGGTTTACCTTGATTTCTATCCAACCAGCTCATCATAGTTATCTTCCATAAACTTCACATAATTTAAGAAAATAAAATAGTTAGCTCAGATTCTTAAAATCCTCAATTCAACACTATTTTTTGTCTCTTTAAATCTATACTATTCTTTCACTCGGCAAATAGTAGTTCACTCAAAAAACACTAAATTTTACTAATGCTCAACACCAACTAAAATTTACTCGACATATACTAACATTTACTTGGCTTGCACTATTTTTCATCTTTACTTGACACCTCTTATTTTTCACTCGGCTTCAACTGAGTTCTACTCAGTTTGCACTTACTACTCTACAAGGCTTGGTAGATGCTTTTCTTAACTTGAGTAATCTTTCATCTTAAAATTTTACTAGATAAATAATACACTATAGTATTAATGTCTTAATCGGTCTTGGTGCTTCTTTTACATACCAAATAACTCAAGCTTTCTCTAGGTTCTATTGTTATCTCCTCTTTTCAAATCCTCTTCCTCAATTGACTAAATGTTAGCTTTCAGATCAAAAATGAATTGTCTCACCGGTATGTAGTAGCTTTGACATTAGTGGAAAAATAATGATTGTTCCATTGCAAGTTCTTCACTTCAAAAAAATCTTATATCAATATTATGAACTTGTTTTTTGTATGAGAAACATTTTCCTTCAAATTTGGTCTTCTTTGTGCATTCACTTGCTCTATTTCCATGTTTGTTACAACTATAACATTTTCCATTTCTCCAACACTTTTTTGAAGCATGCCCTATTTTTCCACAATGATTACATGTAGGTCTTTTATTTTTTTGAGGTCCTTGCTATCATGACTTTGTTGGAAATGATTGAAAAGATCATGAATAAAGAGAAATGGATTTGGTAAAGAATGTTTCAATCATTATTTTTTTATTGATGTCAAACTTGCTACTTGCAGGGATGACAATTTCTTAAGTGATCCAAATACTATCAATTGGTTGATTGACAAGGAGGTGGCAATCAATAAGATGTAACTAGAGTACCTAGAGAAAGGTTGAAGTTATGATGTTGTAATAAAGTATAAGGATCAGCGAAGACATTGATGAAATAGTGCATTGATCACATACTCTAAGACACAGAGGATGGACACACTAAGACACATGATGTAAGGATTAACTAAGTTCTAGTTAGTGTCGAATAGATTCTCAGTTGAAGCCAAGAAAGTTCAATTTTAGTGTGTGTCGAGTGATCTTCAAGTGCTGAGCAGCCTTCAAGTACCGAGTGAAGATCAAGTGCTGAGAAGCCTTCAGGTGCTGAGTGAAGAATAAGTGCCAAGCAATCTTCAAGTGCCAAGCAAGATATAGGTGCCGAGCATCAGTAAATAATATTAAGAACCCAAGTAACATAGAAGGTGTCGAGCATCAGTAAACCAATGATGCCAAGTTGATGTATTATTTTGAAAAGTTGAAGATTCACCAGATCTGAGTGGACATGGTAGTTATCTAGAATTTTGTGAACTAGATACAAGATAAGAATGATGAGTTGGTGACACAGAACACTATGTAAAATGTTTTTGGTGAATTCTAATGGATTTATCATGAAGTTTCTAGATAGAAACAAGGTATGGGATAGATACATTGTATCCTACCTAATCCATTGAAACCCTAAAGTAAGAGAGAGAGATTTGAGCAGGAAATAAAGAAAATAACTTATTTATAAGGAGTTACAGGTCAAAGATCAAGTACACATGCATGAGAGGGAGTTGGTCATAAGTGTAATCATGCGAAGAAGCCAAGAGGAGTAAGAACAAAGTATCAAGACTCTGAATCGATCTAGTGACCAGAGAAAGCATTGGCATAATGAGTGGAAGAACTCAAGGAGACAGATCTTGAAGGGTGAACAAGCTGTCAACACTACAAGGAAGGAAAGCCAAGCAAAGAAAAGGACTGAAGAGTGATTTGAAATCTGCAAGGTTGAAGTTGCAATCTATATCAGGTCAAAACCCTTCTAATACTTTCTTACCATTGTATTAGATATTGAAACCCTACATTGCTAGGTTAGCTTAATAGCTAGGTGGATAAGCATCAAGAAAAGGATAAAGAGATCCTTAGGAGAAGGATAAGAAATCCTTAGGAGGAGGATAGGAGATCCTTAGAGAGGGATGAAAGATTCTTTTGAGTAGGTGACTGTAAATCCCATGGACTTGGGTGAGCCTAATAGCTCTATGTAAATCCTTTAATAAGGTGACATTCCAAGTTGAATGTTCTTAAATCCTTTAACAAGGTCACATTTAAGTATGTGTTGTAGCCTTTAACAAGGCAGGCCTTCAACAGGGCAGACCATCAGAAGTGGTTGAAATCAATTGCGCAGTTATTTTGTGGGTATCATCCCCACTCCAGTTTTACCTTCTTATTCCTAGAGGGTTTTTGGGTCATCAAATCCTCAGTGTTATGATGTGATGCATGTTTACTTTTCATAGTTTTTTAATGTTCAATTGCATGCATGATAATTTCAGTTAAGTGCCATTAAGGATTTGTAGAAAAAGTTGTATTGGACATCATTAGACCTTGGATAACTGATTCACCCCGCCCCCCCCCCCCCCCCCCCCCCCCCCCCCTCTCAGTTATTCTAAAGAATTATAACAATTGGTATTAGAGCTCATTGCTGATTTGTTTCAAGATACTAGTAGCAAGAAGATCAAGATGTCCAAGAGAGAAGTTTCCTACCTAAACAAAGACAACTTTTTTTCGTGGAAAAGTCTGATGAAGCTACACCTTGGATCAATAGGTGACTATGCATAGACCTCAATCACAGTTGATCATGTAGACCCTATAGGACCCCTCACTACAGATGACATGAGCAAGAAGAAGGAGCACAATCAAGCTATGTTAGATATTTCTTTAGCACTAAGCTATGCCAAGTATGATGACATCAAAGAATGTGATACTTCACATTAGATGTGGGAAACATTATCAAGAATCTATGGAGGAGATGATAATTTCAAGAGAGCTAAAAGAGAAAGCCTAAGAGGAAAATTTAATGACATGAAGATGGAAGAAGGAGAGAATGCTGCTCAATATGGTGCAAGAATGAAGGAAGTAGTCAGTGCCATAAGAAGCTTAGGAGGATAGTTAGTAGAAGAAAAAGTATGTAGCAAATACTTGAGAACTTTGCTTCCCATATATGCTATAAGAGTATTAGCCATCCAAGAGCTAAGGTGTGTACCAGGAAACATAGTGACATTAGAAGGAATAATTGGAAGACTCATTGCCTTTGAGGTATCCAACTTTGACAACTACAAGCTAGAAAATATTGAATCTATATTCAAAGCTAAGATGACAATGAAAGATAATGAGGAGGTTCAAAGAAAAAAAAATAATGGAAAAGGAAAGTATGTATCCAGTGATAGGAACACTGATGAAGATGATGTGGACCAATTGGAGGCATTACTAGCAAGAAGATTTCACAGAGGAAGATGAAAATTCAAAGGTAAGCTACCAATCATTTGTTTCAATTGTAATGAAGTTGGTCACATTGTAGCCAAATGCACACAAAAGAAAAATTACAAGGATGGAGGCAACTTCAAGAACAAGAAAGAGGAAAACAAGGACTAAAAAGGTAAAGGCAAGAGATGCTACATTGTTGAAGAAGACTCTGACGAGAATGATGATGAAGCAGTCTATGTGGCCATGAAAGACGAATCAGATGAAGATGAAGCAATTGCTCTGGTAACCTGCATGAACAAGAATGATAGATGGATCATAGACAACGGATGCTCTCATCACATGACTGGAGACAAAAGTAAGTTCATTAATTTCATTCAATATGAAGGAAATAGTGTTAGATTTGGTAACAATGCACCCTATCAGATCAAAGGGAAAGGTAGTATCAAGCTTACTGAAAAGATATCATGTGATAATGCATACCATGTTGAAGGATTGAATTATAACTTGTTAAGTGTCTCATAGTTAGACAACATAGGGTGTAAGGTTGAATTTGAAAAAGGAGTTGCTAAGATTTATGATTCTCAAGGAAGTCTATTACGAAAAGGTGATTAGAATAAGAGTAATTTGGTTTACCTTGACATGGAAGATGCTTCTTGTCTTATTGTTCAAAATAATGATGTATGGTTATGGCACAAGAGGCTATTTCATGTAAATTTTGACAATCTAATAACCATCAACAAAATGAAGAAAGTCAGAGGTCTACCAAAGTTGAAGAAGCTCAGTAACATCATGTGCAAACAATGCCAACTAGGGAAGATGACCAAGTCAACTTTCAAAAGAAAGACTTATACTTCAAATGAAGTATTAGAGCTAGTTCATACTAACTTGTGTGGTCCTATTGAAGTACAAAGCTACAAAGGCAATAGATACATAATGCTATTTGTAGATGACTATTCAAGAATGATGACAGTCATGTTCCTGAAAAAATAAATTAGATGCATTCCAAATGTTCAAATGGTACTTGGATAGAGTTGAGAAAGAAATTGGAAAAGCCTAAAATGACTCAAATCTGATAGAGGAGGTGAATTCACAACAAGAGAATTTGAAGAGTTCTGCAATGAAAGAGGACTCAAAAGGTAGACATCAACACTGAGAACTCCACCTTAGAGTGGTATAGTAGAGAGAAGAAATAGATCAGTTATTGACTATGCCAGGACCTTAATGATGGAGAAAAATGTTGCACTCAAGTACTAGAGAGAAGCTGTAAGTACTGTAGTCTACACACTCAACAGAGTTCAAGTCAAGAAAGGTACAAATGCAACACCTTTTGAATTATGTTATGGGCATTCTCCTAATGTAAAACATTTCAAAATATTTGGATGAAAATGCTATATATATAAAGATTTTAGGAATGGAAAGTTGTATGCAAAGAGTGAGGAAGGCACATTTCTTGGTTATTTTCTAGTAGAAGCAAAGCTTATAAGTGCTTGAATGGTAACACTAACAAAGTAGTAGAAAACACAAATGTGAAATTTGATGAGCTTGTAGAAGTTCAAAGTGTTGAGAACACCAAGAAAGAAAAAGAATACAAAACTTTTGTATACTTTTATGAAGGTATACCTAATAATGGTGAAGTTGCAACTCAGAATGACAATCAACAACAGAATCTAGTATCTACCAAGTCACAGATAGTGAATTCCGAATAGTAGACACATTCAGAAGCTGAGCTGCAGAATATAGAAAATGTTCATTTAGATTATGAGAACAACCAACAATAAGAAAATGAACAAATAACTAATGAAAATATTCATGAGGATACAGATTCTAAAAGAGACAACATGCAAACAAGGAAAGAACCTATATTGGCAAAGTATGTGAAAAGACATAATCCTGTAGATCAAATTATTGGAAACAAAGAGGTAGGACCAATGACAAGGAATAGACTCAGAAATAAAACATGTCTACTCAGCAAAATGGAACCAAAAATAGTAAGTGAAGCCATAACAGATGATGACTAGTACAATGCTATGAAAGAAGACATAGAACAAATTGAGAAGGACAAGACATGGACCTTAGTCTCAAGACCAGCTGACAAGAATGTCATTGGAACCAAATGGGTGTTTAGAAACAAGTTAGATGAAAATGGTGAAATCTCAAGGAACAAGGCAAGACTAGTCTACAAAGGATATGCACAAGAAGAAGGACTAGAGTATGGAGAAACTTTTGCTCCAGCTGTCAGAATGGAAGGAGTAAGGACCTTACTAGCATATGCAACCTTCAAAGGATTTAAAGTCTATCAAATAAATGTTAAGTCTGCATTTCTGAATGGTGTACTTGAAGAGGAAGTCTACATAGAGAAACCAAAAGGATTTGTTGATGAAAAGAACAAAAATAAAGTATGTAAACTGCATAAGGCTCTATATGGATTAAAGTAAGCCCCTAGAGGTTGGTATGAGAGACTTCACAAGTATTTGGTGCAAATAGGATTTGAAAGAACTAATGATAACAACAATATGTACATCAAATCAAAAGAAGGTAAGGATATTCTTGTATCTGAAATATTTATGGATGATATAGTTTTTGGAGGAAAGGAAGTACTGTGCAAAATTTTTGCTGATGAAATGAAACATGAGTTTGAAAAGTCTATGTTTGGAGAAATCAAGTTCTTTGTAGGATTGTAAGTGCATCAACTAAAACATGGTATATTTGTGACACAATCAAAATACATCAAGGAGATACTCAAGAAGTTTGGATTAGAAGACTCCAAACCTGTTAGCACACCAATGGCAAAATGACATAAGCTATCTAAAAATGATGAATCTATTGAAGTCAATCAAACAATGTATAGATCCATGATTGGAAAGCTATAATATGTTGTACATAGTAGAACAGACATAGCACTAGCAGTTGGAATAGTGGCTAGATTCTCTACACATCCTAGAGAAAATCATCTCATGGCAATAAAAAGGATAATGAGGTATCTCAAAGGAACTAATGATTTTGGCCTATATTACAAAAAAAAATGAGAAGTTTGAGCTCAATGCATACACAAATGTAGATTGGGGAGAAAACATTGATGACAGGAAAAGCACAAGTGGAGGAGCATTATTCTTAGGTAAAAGGCTAGTTACTTGGACTAGCAAGAAACAAACATGTGCATCTCAGTCCACTATAGAAGTAGAATATGTGGCAGCAGTAGTCAATTGCACAAACATTGTGTGGCTTAAACATCTATTGAAAGGAATGAAAGAAGAGGTAACCAAAATTGTGATACTGTATTGTGATAATACAAGTGCAAGAATCTAGTGATGCATGCAAAAACCAAGAATATTGCAATCAAGTATCACTATGTCAGAGAATTGGTGGAATACAAACAAGTGCAGATGGAGTACATTCATACAAAGGAACAAACTATAGATATCTTCACCAAACCATTGCCCAAGGATGCTTATGAATATCTTAGCGGCAAGTTGGGGGTAATGCCCTTAATTCAAGTAGTCTAAAGCAACATAGAAGTTGCCCTGCATCAATAGGAGTAGATCATTGAAATATAAGAAGAATCATGTAGAGGATGACAAGAGGAGCAGAAACTCTAGATTAGTCACAAGCATGGTGATAGAGGGAGAAAAATATGAAGATGCAAAGCCTCTATTTAGCATTTTAAAGATGCTACATCTTTGGCATTTATGTCAAAGAGGGAGATATAGGTGGAACTAATCAATACAAATTAAGAGAGAGATATATATGGAGATATATATGAAGGATCAAGAATACAAAGTAAGGATGCAGTAGTCCAGAGGGAGAAGCAAAACAAATGATTCAGATTTTGGTGGTAACTATGTTGATCAGCTTAATCTTTTGATCAGTTTGGTTTGCCACCAATGCCAAAGAGGGAGATTGTTGGAAATGATTGAAAAGAGCATGAATGAAGAGAAATGGAATTGGTAAAGAATGTTTCAATAATAGTTTTTTCATTGATGTCAAACTTGTTACTTGCAGGGATGACAGTTGCTTAAGTGATCCAAATACTATCAATTGGTTGATTGACAAGGAGGTGGCAATCAATAAGATGTAACTAGAGTACCTAGAGAAAGGTTGAAGTTAAGAAGTTGTAATGAAGTATAAGGATCAGCTAAGCCATTGATGAAATAGTGAATTGATGACATACTCTAAGACACAAAGGATGGACACACTGAGACACATGATGCAAGGATTAACTAAGTTCTAGTTAGTGCCAAATAGATTCTCAGTTGAAGCTGAGCAAGTTCAATTTTAGTGTGTGCCAAGTGATCTTCAAGTGTCGAGTAGCCTTTAGGTGTTGAGTGAAGATAAAGTGTTGAGAAGCCTTTAGGTGCCGAGTGAAGAACAAGTTCCGAGTAGTCTTAAGGTGCCGAGCGAGATATAGGTGCCAAGCATCAGTAAATAATATTAAGAACCCAAGTAACATAGAAGGTGTTGAGCATCAGTAAACCAATGATGTTGAGTTGCAACATTATTTTGAAAAGTTGAAGATTTTCTAGATCTGAGCTGACATGGTAGTTATCTAGAATTCTGTGAACCAGATACAAGATAAGAATGATAAGCTAGTGACACAGAACACTATGTAAAATGTTTTTGGTGAATGCTAATGGATTTATCATGAAGTTTCTAGATAGAAACAAGGTATGGGACAAATACATTGTATCCTACCTAATCCATTGAAACCCTAAAGTAGGAGAGAGAGATTTGAGTGGGAAATAAAGAACATAACTTCTTTATAAGGAGTTACAGGTCAGAGATGAATCACACATGCATGTGAGGGAGTTGGTCATAAGTGTAATCATGTGAAGAAGCTAAGAGGAGCAAGAACCGAGCATCAAGACTTTGAATTTATCGAGTGACGAGAGAAAGCATTGGTATAACGAGTGGAAAAACTCAACGAGATAGATCTTGAAGGGTGAACAAGCTGTCGCCACTATAAGGGAGGAAAGTGAAGCAAAGAAAATGACTGAAGAGTGATCTGAAATCTGCAAGGTTGAAGTTGCAATCTATATCAGGTCCAAACCCTTCTAATACTTTCTTACCATTGTATTAGATATTGAAACCCTACATTTCTAGGTTAGCTTAATAGCTAGGTTGATAAGACTCAAGAAAAGGATAAAGAGATCCCCAAGAGAAGGATAAAGAGATCCTTAGGAGAAGGATAAGAAATCCTTAGGAGGAGGATAGGAGATCCTTAGAGAGGGATGAAAGATTCTTTTGAGTAGGTGACTATAAATCCCATGGACTTGGGTGAGCCTAATAGCTCTATGTAAATCCTTTAACAGGGTGACATTCCAAGTTGAATGTTATTAAACCCTTTAACAAGGTCACATTTAACTATGTGATGTAGCCTTTAACAGGGCAGACCATCAGAAGTGGTTGAAATCAATTGCGCAGTTATTTTGTGGGTATCATCACCACTCCAGTTTTACCTTCTTATTCCTGGAGGGTTTCTGGTTCATCAAATCCTTAGTTTTATTATGTGATTCATGTTTACTTTTCATAGTTATTTAATGTTCAATTGCATGCATGATAACTTCAGTTAAGTGCCATTAGGGATTTTTAGAAAAAGTTGTATTGGACATCATTGGACCTTGGATAACTGATTCAACCCCCCCCCCCCCCCCTCTCAGTTATTCTAAAGAATTATAAAAATTGAATCATAACAGACTCACCTTGTTTAGTATATCCCAATCCTTCTTTACCTCTCTATCTTTTCTTAGATATCTCAGCTAATGTATTCATGTGTGCTTGTGAACTCATCATTCTTTCATTGCTTTCTTTTTCTTTCCTTAGATGGATGACTTCTTGATTTGAATTTTTCAACTGATTTACCATGGCTACCTAATGTAGTGAAAAATGGTGGATTTCATTATCTTTTTCTTCTATCCTGGTGTTGAGTAGTCTTCTATCTTCTTTTAGAATATTTTTGTCATTTTTAGCTTGTTTTTTTTGTTTCATGACTTCACATGTACTAACTGAGTGGATCTCTTATTCCTTTTTCAATTTTCTAAATTTTTCTTAAAGAATAATATTTCTTCCAAGTAAATCTTCTATAGCTGCATATTCTTCATTTGAATTTATTTCTTCACAAATATCTTCAATTTTGTTTTCTATGTAGAGATTTTCATTCATCTATACTACCAATTCTTTTCTTCTTCTTAGGGATTGAAAGATTTTCTGCTTTGGTTTCTTTATTTTCTACATGGCCACATGTAGATCCAACTTTTTGTTCTTAGTGGCCTTCTCTAGCTTGTACACCTTCATTGTTTTTGATATTTTCTCTCAAGTTGCTAAACTTTCTAATAAGAGAACTTAGCTCTAATACCAATTGTTGGAAATGTAATACAAACTAGGTGACCGAGAAGGGGGTGATGAATTAGGAACCACTTAAACTTCACTTATAACACTTTGATATATTTTTTGAATCTATTTAAATTCATGAAAAATTAAAGCATTAAAGTAACAACACCATAAAACAATATTTGTTAAACTAGAATCCCTCCAAGTAGAAGCTATAAGTGGGGTGGGGATGACACCAACAATGCTTCATTATTGCAATAATAAATTTGGCTAGGTAAGGCTTACAAATGATCACTTATGGTGATCTTACACTATTAGGAGTAATAATGACTATTAGGTCCACCTTGTAAAAGGATTTATAAAATATAGTTAAGTATGTACTCTGTTAAGAGTTTTTGCAAAGGATTTTAGGTCCATCTTGTTAAAGAATTTGGGACTGATGTACCTAATAGGATGAATTAGTAGATGATCTCTAAGATGCAACTATGATTTTTGGTGAAGATCCTTTGAAGTAAATTGATCACTTGACTATGATATATGAGTCTCTTACTTTCCTTCAAATGCTTATAGCCTTCTCAACAATCTAACCTTCTATATTTGGTAATGCTTGAATGATGATACAATGAATACTACTAGAGTTTGGATGAAAAAAATATTTCATACTTATATCCATCCAAATAGTTTTTACATAGGTCATGTACAATAAAAACAGTTCCAAAAACAATCACCAAGTCATCTCGGTGCAATAACTTGGGTCAATGTCATACTAAAGCGATATAGAAAACACTCGGTCACCACTATCTCCTTGGCTAGCTTTGGCACTTAGTAAATGTTGGGTGCACGGTTCACACTGATCACTTAGTAGAAACTTCTAACTTGACTTATAATGTTTTATCCTCTTGATTATTACCTTGGAAGAAGACTTCTTTGCTAACTCAATTCACATTGGAGCTCGGTAGATATAGTCAACTCACTCGACACTAGAGCTCAGTGTGAATTGTCAACTCAGTTGCCACTGCAACTCAGTTGACACTAAAAATTTCTACAAGGTTAACTTTTTTTCTTGGATCATTTCCAATCTTGGTTAACACTGCATACTAGTGACTTGGTTACAAATATCTTTTCATTATGGCTAAGTGTTTTGACACAAATTGATAATATATCTTGCATGAGATTAACATGGCACTATATTAGTCATCGCATAGTACATAGTAACTTAATTTTTCAAAATTATTTCCAAAAATATTTTTTGTTTCTGACATATATGTACAAAACCCTCCTTATTCAAAAAAATCCTTTTATTCAACTCTATCTCCTTATTCTAGTTCTGAGTCATAATAAACATAACATTTCCATTTCCCCTTTTGAAAATCTTCACAGATCCATTATTTCCCCCTTCATATGCATGCTTGATCATATAAATATTTCCCCCTAAATTTTTTTACTTATGTTGAGTAGTGACATTCAATTGTGGCTTAGAGATTATAACAAATTCTTTAAAAAATGGGTGGTGGAATCTCATAAAAATAACCATTATTTTATCCCAATTATTTTTGAGTGTCTCAAGAACTTGTCTAATAACCTCTAATATATATACATGATCCACCATGTTTTCTTCTATAGACAATTATTGATTTTGAATAAGATTCTTTGCAAACTACAAATGTCCTTACATTACTTCCAAATATTGTAATAACATGTCTTGTATAGATGTGATCTCATTTCTAATGTTGCAGTCCGCATGCAATAACTCTAATTGCTTACCATGCAAAAATATGACCTTTGAGAAATCTATTGAGCTATAACTAGGATCCAAGTTCATATATGATCCACTCTTCAAAAGATCTATATCAATTTTATCCTTCTTCTCCCTTATTTCTTTGGTAAATACAGGGACATTAGATATCTTAGAAAACAACATATTTGTGTTAGTTACTAATTGCTCCAAATTAGTAATAAGAGTGGAGAGCTCAACCCTCTTAATTGTAATCTCAATTGCCACCTTCTCCAATACCCTATTATCAATTTTCCTTTTTGACCAATGCATGAATTTCTCTCAAGTATCTATATAAGAGTCATTGAGGTTCTCTAAAATATTAATCAAATATTTAATTATGGGGCCTTTCTCATCTAAATCATCAACAAAAATATTATCAATAAATATATCTTTGATGTTGATGTTCTTTTCTCATTTCCTCATTCTTGGCCTTCCTATCTAGTAAGTCACTTAGTTTCATCATTTTCTCAACACTCAAATTAGATGTGTTCCAATTTGTAATCACAATCTCTTCATGAAGAGTAATATATTTATCCTTCATGGTCTATGGTGAATTCATCTTCTTTGTCTTTCATCTCTTCCCCTTTCCATTTTGGGTGTTGGAGCTTAACACTATGTATTGTATACTTTGAGTTTGAACTTCCACATTCATCCTTTATTTCTCCTTTCTTGTCTCCTCAACCTTCCCAGGCTCTACATCACCTTTTCTTTCCCCAATATTAATCTCCTATTGTTTATATTCATGTTTCTTCTCCAGGTTATCACTCTATTTGAGTTCACTAGTTGAACTTTTCTTCCCTATCTCCTTTTCTACTTCCTATAGAGGTCATGGAGAACTTGATCTTTCACCAGTAGAAAACTAATATTTATCATCTTTACTCTTATCATTCTTCTCATCCTTTGTATCATCATTGGTATTACCCTTTATGGCATCATTTTTCTATTTAGGCACTTGTGCATTCTCACATTCATTAGCCAAAAGACTCTATTGCTTGGCTTCTCTAACATTTAAAACTCCTTGGCTAACATCTAGACAAAGTAAAAGAATAGGGAAAATAAAAATAATAGGTGTTGAGTGTACTTTTTTTGTTCTTACCTATGCATCAATTTTAGGATAATCTTTTACTTGTACAAGAACAAGGTTGGGATTCAAGAAAATCTCATGTGTTGACTATGATTGTAGAGCTTCCTCTTTCCTTTCTAGCTGGGACAACATTGACTTCTTTTCTAGTTCAGCCATTACAATAACTTCATTTATCGCCTAGTTAACTCAACTTGCCTATGGTTCATCCTCAATGGTAATTGTTTCAATTTTTTCTCCTCCTTGTTTAACCATATATGTTGGATTATCACTGATACCTTCTTTATCCAACTTATTCATTCTCAAGCTCAACTTGCTCATTTTCATCATTGTTCTCATCATCAATCATTAATTAATAGATCTTCTTCCATATAATATTTCTCTCTTCAACTACATTCTCTATTTTGATTTTTTAAAATTAAAATTCTCTTCTTTTAGTAATAAATTTATTGTTATACTCACTCATAGCTTTTGAAATTTCCTTTCTAATTAGTTCAGGCATAAAATTTAGAAGTGTGTCTTCTCTTATATATCTCTTAGTCTTTAATGAATATTTCCATATTTCATTAATACTACTATACAACTTCTTAGGTGACAAGTTACCTATCTCCAATGTTGTATACTTGAATTTATCCATCATATCAAGAACTGCCTCCTCAACCTTGGCTTTATATGTAGTGTCAAACAATCATACTTTATATACTTGAAACCTTCCATACCTACAATCCCCATGATATTCTCACAAATTTAATCTATAGATTAGGATGGCTTATGCACTACTATCTTGAATTGACTTGTATCCTCTAATTCAGTCCTCTAATCATCATCTTCATCATCCTTAGGCATTATCACCATTCTCTTATGCTTCTTTATAGGTCTACTCAGCTTGGAATCTCCTAATGCATTCTTCCTTTTTGTCATCTTTCTTCCTTGAGTAGGGATAGTAACCCTTGCTACTCCTTTCTTAGGCTTGATCACTACTATAGTAACTTCCCTTGTCCTTTACCTTGTCACTCTTTATGTATTAGGAATTTGTTTGATTACCTTCTTTGCACTCTTACATGCATGGGGCTCGAAAGGAACTATCTCTTTTCCTTTTCCTTCCACCTCCCCTTCTTCATTTCCTTCTTCCTCATCAATTGAAATTGTAGTACTAGAAAATGGTTTAGAACCTAGCATACTATGAGAAACCAAAAAAATCAATCAAAATATACTAACTCTTCTAATCTACCATGAAGACCAATTGAAGCATAAAGGAAATAAAAAAAAATCAAACTCCCTCTTAAATTATAGTTCCCATGTCCTTCTTGTTAGCATGAATTCTGATGATAGTACATTGGGAGAGTATCCTAATCATTGGAGAGTATTGATATGTTGTATTCATGACTATATTTGTCATTGATTTCAACATGACTGTGATTTTGTTAAGACTAGAATAATGAAAATCAGTAATCTTAGTATGCTTAGAATTTGAGGAATTTTTAGATGATGTGAAGTGGAGGACATGTTCCTAATATTATCTTGATGAGATGGTTTAAAGAATGAAGTTTGATTCAATGTTGTATGGAAGTTACACTTGTTTTACTAGAAGTAGTGTAGAAAAAGAGAATTTGTTTGATAGTTTCTGATATTATCATTATATCCTTTAACCAAGATGTAATGAAGGTGATGTGTAGATAATGATGATAATTAATAGTCATGTGATGATGCTAGCATGTGTGCAAGATTTTGTTTCACATGTGTGAAGTTTTGTATAGATTGTGACTCGACAATGTCGTGAATTAATTAATTGGGAAAGCCCCAAGGCCAACTCAAGGAATTATTATGAAGATATGGTATAAAAGAAACTTGTTTTCCTTGATTATAAAAGAGACTTGGATTTAGAGGATCATGTTGAATGTGGAGTATTAGTGCACAACTTGAGAAGGAGAAAAATTCTTATTGAATGTGTGTAAATGATCCAACAGATCATTGGATGTGGAGTATGAGATCTAGTTAGAAGATTTAAAGGAGAAAAAGTTTGATTGATAGGATAGAGACATAGGAAGGAAGTACTTTTCATTTCTATTATTCTACAAGGAATAATAAAAGGATCACTTGGATAGTGGGTTCTTTTATCTTAACCTTGAAGCTATTTGGGCAGTGGGTCCAGCTATCTTCCATAACTCCTTATAGGGTTGGCACAACTCCTAATAGGGTTGGAATCTCCTAATATGGATTCAAAGTATCCTAATGGGGACTCATATGTACTAAACATTGTAAAAAAATCTTAATAGGGACTATCCATTAACAAGGAATATTCATATTAGTACATCATCTTGTGGGTACCATCTCCACTAGGATTTTCCCTCTAATCAAGGGTTTTTTAGTTAACATATCTAGTGTTAATTATGCATGAGTATCTTGTTGTGGTTTTACTTTGTATTACTCACGTGGTTAAGTTTGTTTCAGGTTAATGTTTGTGATGATAGTTGGATAACTAATTCACCCCCCGTCTTAGTTATATTAGTGGACTATACATTCTAATAATTGGTATCAGAGCATTAGTTCCTTGAAGATAAGGCTTAAAAACTTTAAGAGATCAATGGAAAATATCTTTAGGAAAGATAGTCCAAGATTTGATGGAGCCAACTATGATAGTTGGAAGGAAAAGATGAATACTCATCTTCTATGCATGGGTCTAGGATATTGGCTTTTGATAAAAGCTAAGAAGACAATTGTTGAAGAATCAAAGCTAGAGGAATGTAGTGAGGGAGAAAGAGATCTGTTCATGTGTAACATGAGAGCTAGAGAAGCCCTACTGTTAGCAATTCTAGAGAATGAATAAAATTAGGTAAAGATATTTCAAACTTCTCATGAAATTTGGAAAGCATTAGAAGTTACTTTTGAAGGTGATGATCATGCAAAAAGAATGAAACTACAAAGTTGGATTTGCACATTTCAAGATGCTAAGATGATGGAAGATGAATCCATCAAAAATTATGTAGGAAGAATATCAAAAATTGTTGCAAGAGTTCATATGGAAGATATTGAAAATTTTATCACAACCATTCAAAAAAATAGCTTAGTAGTAATGCCCTACACCAAAGATTTCACAAAGGAAGCTTTTCTTGGAAGATTAGAATCTGTAGAAGCAAAAATGAGATAGTTTGGAGAATTAGCTAGAGTTGAGACAACTTTTAGTGCTATCCCAATTCAACCTAATCTATGAAGAATTACAAGCACAAGAGGAGACTTTACCAGTAGTTGTAGATCTAAATAAAAATAAAATTGAAGAAGAAATAGACCTCCTAGTAAGAAGAGAGAAATATGGTAAGAAAATTTGGAGAATATGAAACAATTGGTGCTGCACTTGGAACTATATGTACCTATGCTTCTCCCCCTATGATTGGTGCTGATAATGGTGCTATTTGTGCTAGATCAAGAGGTTAAACTAAACTCCAATCAAGAATCGCTTGAATAGTAGCTATACCTCCACTACCATAGAAAACTAAACTCAACTATATGCCAAGTTGTTAATATAGTTCTAAGCCTAAGCTGGTTGAACATATAGTTTGGGGGCCCACCCTACACTAGAATTCTTGGGTGCCTAGGAGGGCCCCAGAAATACTAATCTACCAAAAACTATAATAGTTCTCCCTTTTCACCACCTACCACACACCCAAAAACTATAGTAGTTCCTCCTAAGTTTCCACAACAACTTATTGGAGGGGGGTGGGGAGGGGGTTGGGGGGGGGGGAGGGTTGAATCGATCTCTACATTTCTACATGCAAAGGGTGGAGATTCAATTGACACACCTTCACTACTTCCTAACTAACAACACCATCTTATGGAATGGCAACAACTATAACTATATATGAAGCAAAAGTCAAAGATGCAGTGATAGATTATGTGGCCCTATTATCTATAGGGATTCAATTGCCTATAGATAGTAATGGCATTAACCATGTTGGGTGAGAACAATTCAAGGCAAGTTGCTAAACTCCTCCAACTAGCCCATCAAATTTTAGGTGGATGCTGCAAATGATGTGTTCATAAAACAAGCTGAGGTTGAGGCCTCCTTTGCCCCAAGTGTTCGACTTGTGATGGAAATGGTCATTTTGAATCTATATATCCTAAAAAAAAGAAAAAATTTAGAGGAAAATTTAAGCCTAGAAGAAATAAGGATAGAAAAAAATCATATGCTTATGAGGACGAAGAATCAGATGAATTAGGATTTGTGAGGCTATTAAGGAAGATAATATTGATAGAGAATTTAGAGAAGAGAGAGCTCTAGTTACCAAACTTGAGAAGAAATGAGATTGGATAATTGATAGTGGATGTTCACATCACATGATTGGTGATATGAACAAATTTGTTAAGTTCAAAAATCATGATGGAGGTATTGTTAGAGTTAGTAACAATGCATCCTATCATATTATAGGGATTGGATCTATTACTCTTGATGGAAAAACTAACACTAATGATGTTTACTTTGTTGATGGTTTGAAACATCATTTTTAAAGTGTTGGATGGTTGGTAGACAAGGGATATCTATTGTAGTTCATAGAGATGACTTACACTATCAAAGAAAAATATGGTAAGTTGATTTCTATTGGAACCAAATCCAAAGGTTGATAAGGTTGATAACATGTTTCTTTGTAGAAGTTAATAACAGTTAGTTATTTATATGTGAATCGTGGGCCTTAGATTGTCACACACTTTAACACACTTTTTACCTAAGAGATCATCTCAAAATGAACATTGAATTGTTCATTCGAGTAACCTAATTAGTGCAACCCATTGCTTTCTAACTAGAAGTATTTTTCCTTTTCTCTGAAACCAAGAAGAGGGAAACCATACCTTTTACTACAAAGGATTTATGTAGCTAAATGATAATGCAATTAATTTAGATGAGACATAAAATTAATCTAATAATAGATAAAGAAAATTAAACTATATGATTGCATCTTGATCTATATGATATTAGTGCTAAGCAAAGAATGTTATGAAAATATTAAGCAATTGAGTATGTAATTTGATAGTAATTTGATGCAATTCAATTCCAACCCCTTTTTAATGAGGAATTAGAAGACTCTTAAATAGAATTCTTGAAATCAATCAATAGTTGAGATCAACTCAGATGAATGGCTAGGATTGAAGATGAGATCTAGTTAGGATAGAAAATTCCCAGTGTAGGTGAGGTTAACTAACTCAAATCCTGAGTGTGATGGAGAGTTAACTGAAATTCACCTAAGTGTGAGAATACATAGATTAAGTGAATTCCAATTTGAGAGATAGATCACTTAGAATTCCCATTCCTGAACTAAAGAGAAGAATTTGGAAGGTTATTTAATTTCATAAAAGGAGATATGACCTCATAAATACATATTTTAATTAATTGAGTAATTAAACCCAATAATCAAAGTGAGGGAATTATTTAATTAAATATATTTAATTCCTTAGAACGTTATATTTAAGACATAATTTAATTTAACCAAAGTATGAACAGTTTAAATTAAATTAAATCTAATCAATAGGTTTAATGCAACTAATATGAGTCAATACTTAGGAATTCAATAGAGAATGTGATTAATGTAGATTAGGGTTTTCTACATCTAATAATTAGGTCAAGTAGTGCTAACTAGAATAAGAATTTTGAAGTAAAATAGAGCTTATGGTTGATCAAAATAGACTAGAATTGGTTTACATGGAAATGTGTCAATTTTGGGGTATTACATTTGCCCCTCTTTGAATGAATGTGTAAGCAACACGTTCAATTCAAAGAAAATCATAAGTATGATGCATAGATCAAGAAACAAGATTAGTTCCAAAATTGATGACACAAAAACAAATTTATAAGCATTTAAAGGTTATCTCCAGGATGAAGCTTAACCTTAGGGGATCCAGATAGAACACCTAGATACCTAGATTGATAAGCTTTTAAAGATTATCTCCAGAATGGAGCTTAACCTTAGGGGATTCAAATAGGACACCTAGATAACTTGATATAAGCCTTTAAAGATTATCTCTAGAATACAGCTTAATCTTAGGGGATCTAAATAGGACACCGAGATACCTAGATTGATAAGCTTTTAAAGATTATCTCTAGAACATAGCTTAACCTTAGGGGATCCAGATAGAACACCTAGATACCTAGATTGATAAACTTTTAAAGATAATCTCTAGAATGGAGTTTAACCTTAGGGGATTTAGATAGGACACCTAGATACCTAGATTGATAAGCTTTTAAAGATTACCTCCATAATAAAGCTTAACCTTATGAGATCTAGATAGAACATCTAGATATCAAGATTGATAAACTTTTAAAGATTATCTCTAGAATAGAGCTTAACCTTAGGGGATCCAGATAGAATACCTAGATACCTATGCATAAAAGATAACAAGATCTAATCATGAGTCATAGAAGCATCCCCATAACAAGGCTTGATCCTTAGAAGTTGGAGTTTAGATTGTCCCAATACCTGTCCATCAAACTCTAATAAGAAATGTTATAAGATTGATTGGGTGATTGAAAGATCAGATAGATGAAAAATGATGCCAGATAGAGGGGAACAAGATGCTATGAGTGGTGAGATGCCACAAGTGATGTGGACATAAGATTCAGTTTGAGTTTAGATTCAAGTTTAATGATGTAATCATCCTACCCCCTTGTGAGTGAAATCAAAAGATGATACACTAGAAATATGATATAGAGCAGTATAACGATAGATATAGAAGAAATCAAAGATTGAAAAGAATATAGAAAATGTCATAATGATCAAGAGAAAATTTGAAATCAATCCAGAGTGATTTTGAGGTCCAAAAGACCAAGTTTGACCAAGGGTTGACTAGACTTGACCATAGTTGACTTGAGTTGATTTTTTCTAGAATTTTTGAAAGTTTTGAAGAAAATGTGATTTGAAAAGATTCAAAGATTCACAAAGTATTAGAAAAAAATGAACAACACAAGCATTCGATCGTGTTAGTCCCAAAATTCTAAAATGTGATTTTCAGTTGTTTAAGTGTGTTAGATTTCAAATTTGATCCCAAAAATGGATTCAAAATAGTCAAATTAACAAGGGGGTGATTTTCACACAAATCGAAGCACTTTGAAAAAATATTTCAAAACCTATATAAGGACCCACAAGGTCATTTTCAAATCATTTGCACTTTTGTGTTTAGTGAAGAAGAGAGCTCTGAGGAAAAGATGGTGATCCTACTATCTACACATTGATTCGAGCGCTCCCAATGACATAGTTGATCAATGGACTAGGGCATCCAATGAGTGGTCAATAACCTTGCCCTGCATTAACTTTTTCATGCATTATGAGATATTTTTAGCATGTTTTAGGGCCTTTTAAGACTTGTCATGTTGGTCTTCACTCGAGGATGTCTCTCCTTGTGTGAAGCTGGTCTCTTCTCATGTGAAGAAGTACTAGGCTTGTACTTCTTTGCCTAGTGCAGTGGTTTTTCTCACATTGGAGATGCCTACGTGTTGTGCAAGAAACCTTAGATTTTGGGTCTTCTTCACTGAATGCTTGATCACTCTTTGTATGAAGTGTTGTTTCCACCAATAGTGACTTTCTTCACTACTTGACTGAATTTGCATATACTGATTATGCAATTTTTGTAACATCAAAGACAACACACAATTAATCAATTGTATCCAACAATCTCCCAATTCTGAATTGATGGCAACACAACATGTCATAGCACAATGAAATTTTAGATTTTAGATTTGAGAACTTCCTCTATCAGTATCAACTCTTCCTTTCACTAAGTTTTGTTTGCAACAACTATTACCAAGTTCATTCAAAACATCCTCCCTCTTTTAGTATACTTCTCCTTTGGAAGACTTCTCCCTCTTTTGTTTCTAACTTTATTTTGGTTCCAAAAATTTCTTAGAGATATGATAGTAAACTTCTCCCTCTTTGAAAACACATGCCAAAGACAATAATAGTAAATACCAATGTACCTAAGTACTAATTCATCTACAATATGTCCTTGCCAATTCTTGCACCAATTGATTGATCTTCAACAAGTTCTAGTCTAAGCATTCACTAAACTTCATTTAGTGAATTTTAGATAAGGGAATGACCCCTAGCTTACCTCTTAGATATAGAAATGCTTCCTTAGGTAATGGCTTGGTGAATATGTCTACAATTTGTTTCTTTGTATTCACATATTCCAATCTAACTTCTTTATCTTGCACTAATTCTCTTAAGAAGTGATATTTTATAGCAATATGCCTTGTTTTGGAATGCATTACTAGATTTTTTGATATGTTGATTGCACTTGTGTTATAACAATATATGACAACTGAATCTTTAATTTCTACCTTTATTCCTTCCAAAAGTTGTTAGAACAATTGACTATTGCTACTACATATTCTTCCTCTGCTGTGCATTCAGATGTACAATTTTGCTTCTTGCTTGTCCAAGATACTAGTCTTTTACCAAGAAAGAATGCTCCACCACTAGTGCTTTTTCTGTCATCAAGACTTCCTGCCAAATCAACATCAATAAATACTTTCAAGTCCAAATTGCTTCCAAGTTTATACCATAAACTATAGTCTTCAGTACCTTTTAGATACCTCATGATTCTCTTAATTTCAATCATGTCATTTTCCTTGGGATTTACTAAGAATCTTGTCACTATTTCAATTGCTAGAGTAATATCAGGCCTTGTGTGTACTACATACTACAATTTTCCAACAATTGATCTATAAGTGGTCTTAACTACTTCTTTAGAATCATGATTTTTGGAAAGCTTACATTCAGTAGACATAGGTGCTCCAATTGGTCTTGAATCATCCATTCCAAATTTCTTCAGTATCTCCTTAATATACTTAGATTGAGTGATGTAGATACAATTCTTATTATGTTGTATTTGCAATCTAACAAAGAATTTTATTTCACCAAACATGGACATCTCAAATTCTTTACTCATTTCTTTTGAGAATGCTTTGCATAAGTCATCATTTCCTGTAAATAGAGTATCATCAATAAATATTTCTACCAACACAATTTTCTTATCTAGTCCTTCCTTGATATAAAAAATACTATCATCATTAGTCCTTTGAAATCCAATCCATACCAAGTAATTATGGAGTCTTTCATACCAAGCTCTGGGAGCTTGCTTAAGACCATATAATACTTTGTGTAATTTGCAAACCATGTCTGCTTTGCTAGGATCTACAAAAGCTTCTAGTTTTTTAATGTAAACTTCCTCATCAAGAATTCCATTCAAGAATACAAATTTAGTGTCCATTTGATATACTTTGAATCCTCTATGTGCTGCACATGCTAGTAAAGTTCTTGATAATAACCTTTGCATACCAATCTTGTTTTGTTTCTTGATACCTTTCCATCTTCATTCAAATTATTTCTAAAAACCCATTTTGTACCAATTACATTTATATCCCTTGGTCTAGGAATAAGAGTCTAGGTTTTGTTCTTTTCTATTTGTTCTATCTCTTCATTCATTGCTTCAATCCAACCTTCATTTTCTAGAGCATCTTTAACATCTCTGGATTCAAATTCAACAAGTAAACATGTACCTTTTAATTTTAATTGTTCCATCTAATTTGTCTCCAATTATATGATCAGGTGCATGATGTCTTCTGACATATCTTGCTAACATAGGCTCCTTGGTCTTTAAATGAGTTGCACTATCTTCTTCTTGAATTTTAGTTTCAAGCTCAAGTCCTTCTATCTAAGACTCAGGTCCATTAGGCTTTGTTTGAACTAGCTCAGTAGCCTCTGATTATGACTTGGGTCCTTGTAGCTCAGGTTGCATTGCCTACAACTTGGTAGCTATTGGAGTTCAAGGGGACTTGAGAGATGAAGTTTCTTTCCTCTCAAATAGATTTGGTAGAGTATCAAGTTCATAATAAACAAATCTTCTATAGTCTTTAGTCTTCTTGTTGCTTTCTTCTTTTCTCTTTTTTACATATTCATCAATTTTGACATGTGCACTCTATATAATTTTGTGAGTAGACAAATTCAAACATCTATATGGTTTACTTCTATAGAAGTATCCTAGAAATATGCCTTCATCACCTTTTACATCAAATTTTTCTTTTCTAGATTCTTTCAGTATGTAATGTTTGCTACCAAATACGTTCAAATAACGTACATTAGGTTTGTAGCCATACCATAGCTGATAAGGTGTCTTGTTTGAATCTTTCTTCAACTGAAATTTGTTCAAGGTATGAACTGTAGTGCTGATAGCTTCCTTCTAGTATTTGAGAGCAACATTCTTTTCAATCATTACGGTTCTTGCACAATCCATGATAGATCTATTTCTTCTTTCTGCTATGCCATTCTGCTGAGGTGTATCAGGGGTAGATACTTGTCTTTTGACTTCTCTTTCAATGTAGAAATTATTGAATTCATGAGAGATGAATTCACCAACTCTATCTAATCTTAGGCATTTCAACTTCTTTCCAATTTCTTTTTCTACTCTTGCCAGACAAAACTTGAATTTTTGAAAGGATTTTGGTTTTTCTTTTAGGTACAATTATTGTCATCATTCTAGAGTAGTCATTACCAAAGAGAATGAATTTTTTTTCTCCACTATAACTCTCTATTCTAATATGTCCACATAAATCTATATGAACAATTTCCAAAACTTCTTTTGACTGATAGTCTTTTCTTTTGAAGCTTGTCTTTCCAATCTTACCAATTTGGCAATTCTTGCATAGACCCATGTCAGGCTTCTTCAAACTAGGAATACCTCTTACTCTTTTATGTTTTCTTATCTTAACCAGATTATCAAAATTCACATGACATAGCCTTTTGTGCCATAACTAGCTTTCCTCTGCCCGAGCAATAAAACATGAACAATCACTGAGATCAAGATAAAAATAGATTACCTTTTGTTTTGTTGCCAAAACCAACCAAATTTCCTTTCCCATCCAGTACTGTGGCATGTCCATTCATGTATCCTAGCTTGAATCCAATATTATTTAGCTATGCCACACTCAATAGATTATGCTTTAGTCCTCCAACCCAATAGGCATTATCACACACAAGTTCTTTAGTCAACAAGATACATCATTTTCCTTTTATAGTACAAGGTTTATTGTTTCCATATCTTACACTACCTCCTTCATAATATTCCATATGCTCAAATTTTTTTTTTCACTAGTCATATGATGTGAGTAGCCACTGTCAATAATCCATATACCATTTTTGCTAACATGAGAGATAAGTGCAATCTTTTCTCCTTGATCATTATATTCATCTTTTACAACAATATATACAATTTCATCTTCATTGTTATTAGAATCTTTAGCTATGAAAAAATATTTCTTACCTTTGTCTTTGAAGCTCTTATAGTGCTTGGAGTCTTTCTTTCTCTTTATGCTTATTGCTTTTCTTCTCATGCTTAATTTCCTTGTTTGGGCACCTAGCAGCAATGTAACCAATTTCTTTACAAGAAAAGAAGATCAGAGGAACTTTACCTTTGTACTTTCCTCTTCTTTTGGAATACTTCCTCGCAAGTAGGGCTTCAATAACTTCAAGATCATTGTCTAAACTTTCTTTTGATGATCCATCTTCTTCACTTCTTGATTGACTAGATTTTGACTTTTTACCCTTTTCTTTGAGTGAAAGTTTAGCTTTAAATGCAGATTCAATATTCTTTCAAGTAGGAACATAGTTATCATAATTGTCTAACTCAAAGGCTATTAATATTCCAACTAGAGCATCTAAGCCTATCTTGTCATTTGGATCACATCTCATTTCTTGAATAGAAAATACTCTAATAGCATAAATAGGAAGAAGAGTTTTGAGCACTTTACTTACAATAGTTTCCTCTTTGATGTCTCTTCCAGATGCTTTGATTGCACTTACACTAGCTTTGATTCTTTCCACATTTTTTTCAATATTTTCATCTTCTCTCATTTTCATTGATCAAATTGTCCTCTAAGGCTTTCTTCTTTGGATCTTCTTACAATGTCATCTTCTCCATAAATATCTTTAATTTTGTACAACATTGCAAAAGTAGTTTTGCAATCTTTTACCTCATCAAATTCAGCATAAATAAGAGCAGATGCAATATCAATCACCATGATTTTATGATTCTTCTTTTCAGAAATGTCTTCAACTAATGATTTTCTAGTGGGAGTCTTATTTCAGCATCAAGTTAATTGCAACCTAAATCACTGATGGTAGCCAGATGTAAACTCATAAGTCCTTGCCATCCTACAAAATGCCTATTCAACTTGGGAATCTCTCTTTTGTAAGACATCCTAATCTTTAGCTTAGGTCCTTGGAACCTTCTCTATAGGAACCAATAGCTCTAATACCAATTTTTGGAGATATAAGAGGAGTAACCAAGAGGGGAGGGGTGAATCAGTTACTACAAAAATAAATCCTAGATCCCTTAAATGTCAGTACAAAATGCAAACAGATAACTGAATACTGCTAAAGATCGATAAATACATAGAATGTTGTAACTCGATAATAACTAGATTATCTCAGTAAAAGATTAACATATAAGCCTTTAGATGTTATCTATGATTACCGTTACTTTAACTTAGTTGCAAACACATAAAGAAATAAGCATGAACACATTTCACACCAGGATTTAACGTGGAAACCCAATTTGGGGAAAACCACCAATAGCAACTAGTTACTGATTTTCACTCTTCTGAAGTGAGCCTTGTTAGGAACCAACCCTATTAAAGGTTACATAACATACTATTAGGTGTGGCCTTGTTAAATAATTTAATCACCCTATTAAGAGTGGCCTGGTTAGAGGTCTTGAGAAAACTTCAATGGAATTGTCACCTTGTTAGAGGATTTGTGAATAGCTATTAAGCCAACTCTATTAGGAGATTTAGATCACTGCTACAATGGTTAGAGAGTAACAATGAGATGACTTGATTTGACTAAAACTAGTTTTCTAATTATATATCTCTATTATAGCTTGTACTTGATCCTTCCTAATTGAATATGGCTTTGCTACTTCACGAGGATATTCTACTTATCCTTCAAATTTGCTTCCTCTACTCATCAATAGATCTTCAATCACATCATCACAATTAACACATTCTCTTGCACTTTTTCTCACACTTTGAAATCCCAATATGACCTTATACTTATATCTTCCACTTTGTCAAGTCAACTCAAATACAACTTACAATAAACAATATTCATTACCTTAGCCTGAATCAATAAATAAGTCAATTAAGCTTAATATGAAAAAATAAGAAAGTCCTTCATTAGCTGACCCTGCTCGAGAGAAACTAACTCTAAAATGATTTCCTTCATTAACCAACAAAAGCTTGGTTAACACTATAAACTTACAAAAATCCTTTGGCAACCGAGAGGGCTTGGTTAGCACTAGTTCCATCCAGCTTTCCTTCATTACCTGAGTGAGCTCGATTAACACTAGCTTTTTGCAACTTTTCCTTTGACGCCCAAGTTAACTTGGTAGACACTACCATTTGAGCTAGGAAAAATAATAATTCTTAGTAGATACTAAGACCTTTATTCACTACCTGAGTGAGCTCAGCATATATTGACTGATAATGATTATGCCATTTGTGTAATGTCAAAGACAACACACAATTAATCAATTGTATCCAACTATTATTTAGCAGAGATTCATCATTTTCTTGGTGTGTTTGTGTGTGTTAGGTTACCTTTGAGGATATTGGATTTTGATCCCATTACCCACCATATGAAGCTTTGTTATGATATCTTGATGATGTCAATATGGCACATATTGATAGATTCAGTTTATCATATGTTTGTCAAATTCCACCAATGTTGGTGAATAACGACCTGTTGATAACTCTAGTTGAGCATTTCCATTTGGAGATGAACACTTTCCACTTGCTTAAGGGGGAGATGATAGTGACACTAGAGGACATCTACAAGATTTCTCACATATCATTATATGGGCCAAGAGTGGTTTATGACATAGTTCTATGAGTAGGTATAGAGGCATTGTAGGCTGTCTTTTACTAGGACTTGATTATAGGCAGAGCAATCACATGGGATAAGCTTGTGCATACCTATGGTCTGACTCATAGGTTGGCATTAGTCTTGTGGATTTCATCAACTATTTCTTAATGCTTGACAAAGGCTAGCACAAATTAGAGTGTAGATGGGGCAAGGTGCTTGAGATGATGTTAGACACCCTAGAGAAATATCGGTGGGGTTAGTGCATGCTTGCACATATGTATCATGAGATGCATGAGATAGAGTATCATGGGAGGTAGAGCATGCCCACTAGGTCTATGTTCTCTATATTTGGGCATGGGATCACCTACTAGTGATGAGGCCCATTTTTGAGCACAAGAGGCAGTCTATGGAGCCTTATATTTGTAGATATAGAGGCCAGCTTAGCTCTAGGGAAGATTGAGCACTGGAGGGCCCATCTTGATGACTTGGTGTCTATGGTATGGTAGCCCTAGAGAGAGATTGAGGATTGGGATGATGCACCTCGATAGCTATGGCACATGTTCGCATCATGACAAGTGACAGGTCAACCTATGCAGATAGTGGAGTAATTTCTACTAATTGGTGTGTAGTGTTAGTATGGATGACCTCAGGATATTTCATAGGAGTATTGTTCTTATGTATGACTAGTGAGAGATGTACTATTCTCTATTGAATTCTCTTGATCAACACATTTTAGTAATATTCCTTCAAAATTTCTTCACCATAAGATGTTGTGGACAATAATATATCTAATGGCTTGTAACTTGGTGCTCCTTTTATCATTTTCAATCAAATGGGAAGGGACTTCCATGTGTTGTAATTAATGAATGACATTATTATACCATTCACAATGGTCCACATCACACAAGCTTGACCTTATGTTATCCATTACTACATTTACCTGGTTAGCATCTAAGTTGGATTGAGCCATAAGCTTAGCTATTCCTTGACCTCTTACCAATTTTGTGATATGAATTTCAATGTTGAATTCTTGGATCCTGTTGATCCATCTACACCTCCTACCTAATACTTCCTATTGATAAAACATGTCCTTGACAACGACACTAGGTACAAATGAAATAACAATGGCACCTACCGAATAACACCTAAAAGACTTAACAACTTTCACCAAGGAATATGCTTGTTTCTCATTTATTTCATATTTTAGTTCAGTAGGCTGCAAAGATTTGCTAAAGAAAGCAATAGGTTATCCTTCCTCATTCTTCTGTAATAAGATTGCAACTATAGTATGGAAGGATGCAAAATAAAATATGTTTATTGGCTTAGTATGATCTGGTGTTCTAAGGGAGCATTTTTTATGGAAGTTTTAATATCTTGAAAAGCTTGTGAATGTTCACCATCCCAATTGATAGTAGATCCTTTCTTAAGCATTTTTGAAATGGGCCTACTGATCTCAACAAAATTTGTAACAAATCTCCTCAGAAAGTTTACTTGCCCAAAGAAAGATTGTATTCCCTTTACATTTTTTGGTTTAGGCACTTTATCAATGGCTACCATTCTTTTAGGATCTATCTTCACTCCATTATTTTATACTATATTTTAAACTAACCTACTTTCTATCAGCCCAAAAGTACATTTCTTGGGGTTTAAGGACACTCCATATTCCAAATCTTTAATAAAAATCTTTTCCAGTTGGTTGCAATGGTCACTAGCTTTCTTGGAATATGTTGTAAGGCCATCTTGGTATACTACTATAAATTTATCAATATACTCATGGAATGCTACACCCATATCTCTCTAAAAAGTTGCACCTACATTGATCAAACCAAATGACATCCTCACATTTACATAGGTTCCCCATGGCATTGTAAAAGCTATCTTAAATTGTTCATTTTCTTTCACAAGGACCTGATTATGTCATAAAAATACATCCATCATTGACATCAACTTAAAACCATTTACTTGTTGCAATATAGATTCCATATTTGGTAACCCATAATTGTCCTTTAGAGATGCAATATTTAAATTTATGAAATCTACACATAATCTTATATCTCCATTCTTTTTTTAGACAAGTACCAAGTTTGAAACCTAGGTGGAATGTCTAATTGGCTTGATTATCCCTCCATCCCTTAGCTTCATCAACTCTTCTTGCATTTGGGGGGCTACGGTAGGATTTATTGGTCTTTGTTTCTATCTAAAAGATTTTACATTATCTTTCAGTGGTATGAAATGTTGGAGAAAATCTTCTCTATAAGCCTTAAGGTTATCATATGACCAGGAAAAAATATGTCTATACTTTCTCACCAAATCAATCAGAGGCTTTTTGATTTTGGTCGGTAAATTTTTTCCAATGTAAACTTCCTTGGGAGCCTCAGTAGTGTCAAGATTTATTGCTTCTAGTTCTTGAGGCTTAGGGTGCCTAGTTCTAGGTTTTACTCAATCTTGATTATCAAAAATATTCTCCAAGACAACTAACCCTTTGGGTACCTTGTTGGTTTTCAACTACATAATCTCCTAGAAAAAAATTGTTTCTTTACCATTAACGATTTCAATTAAATTACTACAATCCATTTCTTGACCATGGTATTTTTCCTCACTTAACATGAAGTTTAGAATATCTTTGTCATCTTCAAAGACTTGCCAATGTTCAATATTGTTAGGTATTGAAGGCCTATTTTGAACCTCCATTTGTGGAATTCTCGCAAATGAAATTTCCTTAGGTTTGAGTGCTACATTTGCAAGTAGGTCTGGCATTTTATTCTGACTTCTATCCCTTCATGAAATCCCAAATGCATCAAAAAGCTCTATCTAGTCCCATACTGCATTTCTATATTGTTTCAACCTTCTTCTTTTTTAAGCATAAGTTTCCTTAACTTGTGAAATAACCAATTCAAAATCACATATGACATGCAATTTCTTGATTCCATGGTGGGTAGCAACTTCCAATCCTAACAAAAGGGCTTCATACTCTGCTATATTGTTGATACAAGAAAACTTTAGAGTAAATGGATATTTAAAGGTATTCTTTCTAGGAGAAACAAAGACTACTCTTTCTCCTGAACCTTCTTTAGAACTAGCCCCATCAAATTACATAGTCCATAGAACTAGTGAATCCATACAACATTCTACTTTATGTTCAATGATAGTAGGCAATTCCTCAAATTCTTGAATAATTAGTTCTACCCTAAAAGTATTTACACAAGTATATAAGAAACAAGTAGAATCCTTGTAAATTCCTTCTCCTAGAATTTTGTTGACCCTTGGCTCCCTATCTACTTTGACAACTTTTCTCCTATATGGAATGTTGCATAAGACAAGTCACATTATAAATTGCCTCAAATAGCAACACTACATTTTCTAGAGAGTAGCATTCCATAATGTGGAGGAATGTCAATCACAAGGACTAACATAGTCAATTCTACCTTAGGGTATGTGGCTAACTTGAATGGTAGTGCATTGATAGTACCTATAACAGGAACCTCCCTAGCATCCATACCTCTACATCCTCCTTATTTAGTATCTTCCTTTAGCCTTAAAGCTTCCATAACTTTAAAAGGCATAATGGTATTAGAAGCACCTGAATCTATCATGTAATTTTTTAACATTTTTCCTTTCATGATGAGACTAAGAAAAAATGGGTCAATATCTTCTATGAAGGCTATTGATGAATTATTAAAAATCATTTAAGGGATTTGGGATATAATATCATTATCTTTAGTAATCACTTAGGTTTCCTGGATGACATTTTGGTCAGCAATATTACTATTATTTCCTATCCCACCTAACCATGACAAGGCCTTACTTTTTTGCTCATCAATCCTAAAGAATTTAGAAAATGGTACTTTGACCGTAATTTGTGACAACATAGATATCATATCAATAGGCTTAGATATAGTGGGCTTTACAAGCATACTTGGGGTGGAAGTCTTTTGAACAACGGGCACTATGATCTGCTTAGCTAAATTAGGTCCTAAATTCTTTTCTTGCATTGCTGCTCTAGGAGTATCACTTTTTTGAAATTGCACTTTCTTTTTAGGCTCCCACTTCTTGATTTTTCTATCTTTGGCCTTTTTTGTCTCTACATGGGTCTTCATGCTATCAACCTTCAACTTGTGTGTAATATCCTTAATGAATATACCAGAGGGTTTTGCTAACATCATTACCAATTGTTCTACTTCTCAAATTATAGTTACTATGCATTTGAGAAATCATTTCTATAGTAATTTTATCAATCTCCTCCTTGGAAGGGATTCTCAAATTTATATTGTCAATATTTGAAGATAAATTGTGTACCTTATCTTTATCATAATTTTCATCATCTGAGAATACTTGTTGATGATGTAGTTGGTAAGAAATTCTTTGACTAGAAACATCATCCTCATGTTCTTGTATATCTAAATCTACACAATCATCAAACATGCTTACCATATTACAATTTACATCATCATGGCTCTTTTCTTCTTCCTCCTCCTCACTTTGTGCATTATGGTGTGAAGAAAATGACTGAGCAATTGCACAATAATCTAAAGAATGAGGTGATTGACATATGATGAACCATGGCACATGATCATTCATAATAAAATAATTTCTTAGTAGAGGATCTGGTGTACCCTTATCCTTTAGATTTTGGGTCTGGTTAGGAATTGGTTTACAATCCTTCCATTGAGTGGTATAGGGGTAATTCTACATTCTTGGCTATCTATTGAAATGATTATTATTAGCTGGGGTTTTTCAACCAATATTGGGTTTATGTGAATTGAAAATCGGTGTATTCATCTTCTTTAATAAGTCCAATACTTAGCTTATTGTGGGTTCTTTAGGCTTCTTACCTGCAAGAGTTTTATCATGTTCTTTCTTGTTTTTCTTGGGATTCAACAACTTTGGATCATCTCTCTTCCCCATCTAACCAAATTCTTTTCTATTGTTCTCAATATTTATTGCAAACTTGAAAGCATCTCCTAAAGTCTTACACTCTTTGTCTCTCAACTGATAGGCCATCGTGCTATCAAAAGTATTGAAGTATGTTGTAAGGTAGACATCTTCATTCAATTTCATAACTTGAAACAACTTTTACATTTCCTTTTGGAATCTTATATTGAAATCAAATGTATATTCATTGGGATTCTTCTTGATATTTTTGAAATCATTCAACATGAATCTAGCATTAGTATTATCACCATATTTCTCCTTGAATAGTTTCTCCATATTACTCTAGGAACTAATATAGTCATCTGGTATTCTTCTAAACCAATCCCTAGCATCCTCAACCAATGAGTGTACAAACAATTTTATCACCACATCTTCATGTTCAACTTCAAAGTCATTCAACATATCTATCAAAACTCTCAAGTGTCTTGCATTGTTTCTAGAAAACTTGACAAATTTATCTCTTAGATCAAAAGATATAGGATGAGGGAAATTAGGAATCTCTACAAATGATATTTTTCCAAAAATTTCCACACACACACACACACACACACACACACATAGGCTTCTTCTGATGACCTATAACACTGGGTCTGCTTGCTCTATTAGCCTGAGTATGAATAATATTTTGGGATTTTTGTATTTGGACATTAGGGATCTGAGTACTAGTAGTGGATGATGATATAAGGGTAGATTGTGACATAGCCTGACTAGAAACTATTGGTGTACAAGTAGGTTTATAAGTTGTAGTTTGAGTAGACAAGTTGGGTTAGGAGTCTAAAATAGAGTTATATTTGATAAACTAAATCTTTCTTCTAGTTTCAGTTGCTTGAGCTTCATTCTCAACCTTCTGAAGTTCTTTTTCGAAATCCTCTTTCTCTTTTCTAACTTTTTCTAGGTCAAGATTTGGTTTAGACATGGGAGGGTTTATAGATTTGCTTGGTAAAATTTGGGGTTCATTTCTTTGGATTCCTATAGCTTTTCCATTTCCTTTATCTATGGGTTTCACAATCGGTTCTATAGGATCTACTTGCATAGGCTTGTAGGCTTGGACTTGAGAAATGACAAGTTCTTTCCTTTGGCTGATGATCTTTTCTTGTTCTAGAACCTTTGATTTCAAACTATCTATATCCCCAAACACATTAGCATGAAGGAATAAGGTCCTTTCCTCCAACTTCTTATTTTTTTCTTTCAACGCAGCCATCCTTCTAAGAAAGTTATCTCTTTTAATAATGACATTCGAGGTGGCTTGCTCTCTTTCTTTCTCCAAATGGATATGTTTGGCCTCCTCTTCAGCAATCCATTTCTTCAAGATTTCTATTTTTGAATACACTTCCTTAGGATCTACATAAGTTTGTTTTGAATCATCAAGATCGTCAAGATCTATAAGATTAGTCTCTGCATATGGAACTATTCTAGTATCTTTCATGACATTCCCATATCCCAACCTATGATTCACATCTGATCTATGAAATGTATCACCAATCAAGGAAATATTATTGTCATCATAAACCTAGTCTTCTTGCATTGGAGTACTAAATATCCCCCCTAAAAGCCTTATAGTCTCTAACTCAAAACTTAATGAAGAGGACTCCCTTCCTACTACTAGTTGGTATTGCAGGTGTACCGATATTACCCCTTGGTTTCCAAGTGGGATTTGGATCTACATTTTTTTTTTTTTAATTCTTCCTATTTCCCTAGGGTAGATCAGTGTATAATAGTATAACAGGATTGGCCCTTGCATAGGCTAATGTAGTTTTCCTTCTATCAGCCATTTGTAGGATTACTTATCATATAAGCACTAGCTTCAAAAATCATCACCGAGTCACCACCTTATTCTAGGGAAAATATGACAATAAAATAAAAAATAACTTTACAACATAAAGGGACCAATCACAAAAAATACATGACTACAACTCTTGATTGACAGATAAGACACTTCATAAGGGATGTATACATCATTGCAAGTTTGTGATACTTATGGTCTTTCTCTTTTCTTTAAATTCTCAAGGTTTGTCACTAGAAGCTTACTATAACCATGAGCAATATTAAAAACTCAGATATACATGTATCCACTAGGACCAAAGAAACTACAATACATTTTTTACACATACACACACGTGTGTTCAGTGATTCCCTAGTAGAGTTGCCATTTTGTTGGTGTTTTTCAACTATTAAGCACAAAACTTAACACCAAAAAAATAAAAGAGCGCAACAATGTAAGGATTAGCTACTTCCTATAAAAAATTGAATGTATTTCATATTTGGACCCAACTTCAACAAAATCAAGATAGATTTTCTACTCTTTAGGATTTGTAGAACCAAGGTGGGTACACCTTAGGGATGGAATATTTCTCAAATTGACACTAAATACATATTTTACTCATTTCAAAAAAATACATATCCCTTGAAGTAGATTTAGTCACAATTCTTCTTAGGTTTACACATAATTCTAGTAATAGTAGCTAGCTAAGACTCAGATATTAAGTATAAAGAAGTGCTAAACACCATTGATATCCTTCAAATAATGAAGTAAAATTGAATTTAAATTGGAGCTTGATACTTGCCTATGATTTCTTCATCTACAGACTAAATTTAATAGATCGGTGCCTCATTCATTGGGATTCAAAGTCCATTCAATTCCTAGATCTAATTGATTTCATTACAATCAATACTATCAATAGTTCTTTACTAAAAAATCATGCTTACAAGCATCCTTCTTGGTACCATGGAAATCCTATCAACATCATTGAAGCATATATTTAATTCATTGAATTAACAACAATAATGAGTTGACATGCAATTGGATTTAATTGCATTCAATTGGACAAGCTTTTCTTATCCAACTTCAAAATAACTAGATAATAAAAATGGAGACAAGATTTAGCAAAAAACATAAATGGGAATAGTCCATCTTTATATCAATTTCCTTTTAAAATTGTGTATAATTGACATGAAACTCAAAATAAATCAAGATGAAACAACAAGGTCCTGCAAGATAAAATGTATTCTCAAATAGTTGTAGAGAATTACATCATATAGTTTATATCAAGATACTAGGCCAAATAAACTTAAAGATAGACTTCATAAAAGTTGAAAGTAACACAACTATTTGGGGGTTATTCTAGCCCTAGAATCTTACTTATATAATGTGAGACATAATAAGCTTTAGGCATAGAGAATTGACAGCTATCCTTTAGACAAAAGATATTTACATTTTATGGCTATCAAAAAAAATGAAAATTGTGTGTAATAGAAAAAATTTACATCAAAGTATTCTTTTGGTGGGCCAACCTTTTGTTATAACTAATGTCATGCACTTTTTTTTTTGTAATGAGAGCTGATGATTGGCCTTTTTGCTATTTTGAATCCTCAAAATATGTGGCCATCAGGTGTGCTAATGATGTATCTAGCTCTAATCTCTATAAGGTCACCTTAACTCAGGCATCTTCACTTGTATCATCATGTATTGTTAAAGTAACAATTATATCTAGGTTTGATTCTACCATATCATCAATTTGGACCATGCTACTCTCCACTTGGGATGGTTGCTCTTCTTTGTCTTCTTTTGGATGTACTAACATGTCATCTATTTGGCTTTTGTCCCAGTTTACATTATCAGTTGATATCTCTATTTGTTTTAAATGGACAAAAAATCCATCCATTTGCAAAAAACTACATCATCAAGCCAATCAAAGCTCAAGATTTCTCTTTTCTTTTTAACCACCCAATCCCCTATTTTATTTATTTCAACAAATTCCTTTCTAAGGGAAATGTAAAATAGTTTTACTTTAACAAATTCTTCATTTTTCTTTGCCCATAGTATATATCCTTTTTCATTTATGATTTCAGTTGTTCTCTAAGCCAATTAATCATTCAATTCTTTTCCCCACTCCTTTCTTTCTTTTATTATATCCATCTATTTGAGTGCTTGGGGAAAAAGATCAAATCTCTCACCTAAATACCTAGAGAAACAAATTGGTACTCTTCTTTGTAGTGCCTCCTTATTTTTAAAATCAAATAAGACATTAGTTAAATCAAAAAAAATCTCTATCTGTTCATGAGAGGAATTAATAACTGAAGTGTATAAAAGGGTGATATCCTTATCCCTTTCCTCCCATTTTATTATTATAGGTTTTAAAACCTCCCTAGCTTCCTTAATTTCTTTCCACATATAAAAAATGTTTACTAATTTCTCATAAAATGCAAGCCAATCAATTTTATCTACCATAAATAAGATTGCCTTTCTAAGTTTCTCACTATATTGATAGGTCAATTCATCTTCTAAAGCTTTTATCTTACTATTTTCTTCCTCCAACTCATAGACCATGTAAAACTCTAGCCATGGTGGAGTGTTAGGGATTTCAATAAATGGAGTGGATCTTTTAGAAGATCTCACTAATGGCTGACGATAGGTGATCTATGGCCTAGTATAATGTCCCACCACTTTATTTTCAAGTTCAATTGTTCTTTGGACTTCTTTATTATAGTCAGCCAATAATGTCACATATCTCTCCTATAGTTCTAGCTTTTCCTTCTGATCTCTCTTTATAGTAGCTAAGGTTAAATGAGATGCACCAACACTCCAATGTGCAACTTTTACATTAGTTGTATCCTCTATTCTCTTCACAATTATGTTGCCCATCAATCCAACATCATTTGATTGTGAGGAACCAGTCCTAGATCCTTTCCTTATTGACCAAACAAATAATGCAACATGATCCTCACTAAATTTGGCACCTTTTATTTCCTTCATATTTAGATCCTCTAAATTCAACCTACCTGAAATAAAATTAAGGACTACATCATCTTCTATATCCCAATTGGATAACAATAAAACACTAGATGCCTTCATCATCTATCTCCCTTCTTCAAGGGTCATGCTCTAAAACTCTTGCATAATTTCTTCTTTTATCTAGTTTTGTATAGCTGCCTCCACAATTTCTAGATGCTCTATTCTTAATTAATTGCATCTTTCTTCATACCTTCCCATATTTACTCTCCATGCAAATTGGTAGAAGGATCTTGTTCTAAACAATTTTTTATTTGATAAAAATTCATGACTAGCCTATTCAATCATAGGATCTAGCTTCTTTCCTCTATAATCTATCACTATTAACTCTAAGCTCAATATTGGAGGTTATTGTAGATTTCCTTCTTCTAACTCAGCCTATGTGATAAATATCCCCCCTTGGGATACCTGTTGCTCCATCTACTCCCATGTGAGTGGTTCATCTCTAGTTTGTAATGGGGATTGTGTAGGTGAATATTCTTCAACTCGGGTCACTTGTTCCCTTATTATCTTCTACCTTTTAGGCAAGGGTTCATCAGGTCTTTCTTTTAGGACTAAATTGGTAGATTTTTTAATCTATTTCCCTTTGTCTATAATGTTCCTTTTATTCTAAATTATATCATAGCTATGTCTTTTTTGGATAATCAATTGTTTTGTCCCAACTGAAGGAATAAATGCCAACCTTCTCATGACTTCTCTAGCTTTATCTAGAAAAGAATTAATAAAGAATTGTTTCTTCTCATTCATAGCCTCCATGATTTTAGGAAAGGTAATCATGATCATATTTATTCTATCTATCTCTATTTTTGCATTGTTTAGATGATTGTAATCTTTATCAAAATAATGAATGAATTCTAGGACTCTAGAGAACTCTCTCCATTTCTCCTTTTTAGTCTTTTTTCCTTGCAAAGAGAATTCATTTCTTATTATATCTTTAGGAAAATAAGGCTCATGCTTTTTGAAACCAACCTTAGCCCTAAATCTATGAGCCAAATCATAAAACCTCTTAGTGTCAAAAAAATGGGGATGAGATACTGCCATTTTATACTGGTCTAGAAATTTATACAAAAGCAACCAGCCACCCTTTGTAATTATATAATGATGGGCTACGATACAAGTAGGAAAAATAGAACCTCTATTTCATTTGTTGAGATATACCTCCTCTAATCCTCCTAGCTGCCACAATATCTCAGCTATCTCTACTTTCAAAGGTACGTGGTAGGGTAGTACACAAGGAGTTCCTTGGAAACCATAAACCCTAATAACTATAAAAACATGGTATGGTATGATATCAACCCAATTATGTGACACCTTTAAGCCAAATGGATTATCCAATTGTCTGGCAAAATTCAATAATGCCCTAGGGATTCTAGGATTGTCCCTTAATAAGAGGCTTCTAAATTTGGAGGCAAAATATTAGTCAAATCTAACAAAACTACAATTTTTAGCATCCCTAGTCATATCAGCACTCCACAACTAGACTAGCATACCTTCCCCTTCTTCTTTTCTATTTAAAACTATTTCCTTCCCAAAATATGTTGCACCTTTAAACAAGAACATATGCATCAATAATAAGTAATGAGCAAAAGTCTTTTCCACTTTGTTCTTGGTGATTCGAACCAATGCTATATGGATTTCTTTTGCTATATAAGATGCAAAATCAAAAACAATATCCACACCAAAGGAAGAGATCTAAGCCATCATATACATGAAGCTAATTTGCATAAAATTTTGGTCATCCTCAACAAAAACTTTACACAAAGTCATATATATTTATAAAGCTCTAGAGGTGAAGTATTCCTTCTTAAAAGGCTCTCTTATAGCGGCCGTGACCAATGGCAGATTTCTAATTGAAGCCAAAAGTGCTCTCAATGCACCTTTTATATTTATTTCCTTCTTTGATAGGTATTTCTTTTCTAGTCTTGGTAGGTCAATGGGTACATGGTAATTTGACAAGGGCACTAAAAGAAAAATCTTTCAAATTTCTTTAGCACTGATGCTCATTAGGTATTGACCATCTAATATTCTCACTACTTTGATAATAAAGTCATAGTTTTGGGCAACAACCATGAGTAGGTCAACATCCAAAAATATAGTAGGGACTATGAGCTTTCCTAAATCAAAGTTCTAAATTTTTTCATGGGGAGCAAATAGATTTCTCTTTGAGAACCACTTTTTAAAAAGAAAAAGCCCTAAATTAGTAGTAATGGCATCCCTAATCCAATTTCCTTTATCATATTGACCATCTGCTATCTTGAGCCTAGGGTTTACTAAAATTAACTTCTTCACCTAGGTATACTAATTTTTAGACTTAGGAAATGACTCAAGGAGGTCATCATGTATGTTTCTATTTGCATAATCTACTTGTCCTGAGAATTCTTTCTTTGGAGGCATTATGGATGAAATTTTGTAGAATACTAGAAATCTTGATGTATAGTGGACTGAGAAACTTACTTGGTTCTTCACTACTCTGTAACTACAATTCTATAACACACCATGATCACTAGAGATTCTTTTACATTTTGATCATACCAAGCACAATTTTCTTAATTGCTCTAAGGTATTTGTAAATCTAAAGATTTTTTTGCATGGAGGAGAATTGGAAAAAATCTTTATAATATAATATGTTCCTAGTTCGCATGAGGAGTCTTAAAGCTTCATAAATGAATCGTAAGGAAAAAATAGGGTGGCATCACCTTCTATTTTTAAAAGACACAGTTGATAGAAAAAAAGCCCAACGATCAACGAAAGAGATTGTAGATGATTCATTTTCCAACTTGCCAAGTTGGTAGTAAACCCAATAGAATTTTTCCATGTAAGCCTTTCCTTTTTCCACTAGAAACTTGACCTAGACTTACTAGTGCTCACAGACATGTGTCACCTTCTTGCTATGTTGCTATGATTAAATACTGAGCAACTCTTCAAAATGACCTGGCACTAGTTGTTGATGCACTTCCAATCATAAAATGAGGAATTTATGATTGTCTTACATAAGCTATGGTGGGTCCATATGTTCTTTCCTTTGGTTTCCATATCACATGGGATAAACATCAAGAAAATTTTGATAGCGAGTTAATGTCTGCCATTGATACATCTCTAATTTGATAGCTCTGACTAATCACCTACTTTCTTTCTAAGTGTAAATCCATGTAATAAATGACATGACATCACCTTGACATGCTAGAAAGTATATGTATTAATTAACTTTTTGGCATCACCTCCTTTTTCTTATTCCACTATATTTAGATTTAACGGAAAGGCCTTTGCTTGACCATTATCTTAGGGGTAAAATATAGAAGACTAGTGTTGTGTCATTCTAAACCTTTTGCATAACTCCTTAACATCATTATTTTTAAATTGTTCTCCATTGTTAGTAATAATGGAAGAAGGTACACCATACCTACATATGATGTAATTCATGATGAATAGAGTTATAGTTTTTCCATTTTCTATAGAGAGAGGGACTACCTCCACCCACTTAGTGAAGTAGTCTATATCTGTAATAATGAACTTTTTTTCTATTTGAAGAAGATGGGTGAGTCTGACCTACAAGATTGAAGACCCATTATTGGAATGGGCACAGTGTGATAGATGGAATTAGCTCCCTAACTAGAGTGTGAATTAGATTCCCATGGAGTGGGCATTTTTTTTAGGACTTTGCATATTTGATTTCCTCTTTCTCCATATTCAACCAACAGTAACTAGATCTAATAAGTTTATGAGCTAGTATCAAGCCATTTGAGCGAGATTTGAAAATGCCGTCATGGATGTTGATTAAAGCATGCTTGACTCAATGGGTTCTAGATACCTAAGGAGTGTTCTGTCGAGACCTCTCCTAAACAAGTCATTAGCAATAATGACATAACATAAAGCATTGTAGATAAGGTGATGTTTTTCATTATGGGTTAGACCATTTGGAATGGTTAAGTCACATAGATAAGAGTATATGTGATGGTAGCATGATGAATTGTGTCCTATAATAGAATAGATCATCCAAAATTTAGAGATATCATAGGTAGGGTAGAGTAATGTTTCCACCAAGAACTCATGTTAGAGATCATTCTCTGGTATCTATATCAACAAAGCAAGAGTTTCCATGGCATTAACTACTTTGTTGTTTTCTCGAGGAACCTGTTAAAATTTGATATGAGAAAATTTTTCTTTAGATCATCCACCATGCATTTATAAGGGATCAATTTCTCATCTTTCATCTAATATACATCATTGACCTAGTTAATTATGAGTTGTGAGTCACCAAAGATGTTCAACTGATTGACTCTCTATTCAAATGCAATCATTATGCTATTAATGAGAGCTTCATATTTTTCAATATTGTTCGTAGAAGGAAACAAAATCTTGTATGCCTTAGGAAGTGAATACCTTTGTGGTGTTATGAAATTTAAGCTAGTAATATATCCCTATTGTGTGAAGGAACTGTCAAAGAACATCACCCAAGTTTGATGTGTGAGTGTCAGAACTAATTCATTAGGAAAATCAATGTTTAGTGGGAGAAAACTTTGCATCGATGCTTCTACTAGCTAATTAGTAATTGCTTGTCCTTTGATAGCCTTTTGTTCAATATATTGAATGTCAAACTCACTTAGTATCATGACTCACTTATCCAACCTTCCTATTAGAGCTACTTTACTATGTAAGTACTTCAGTGGATTAATTTTAGCAACTTGTCATGTAGTATGGGAATTCATGTAGTGTCTCAACTTTTGGGAAGTGAAGATGACTACCAAGCAAGCTTTCTTGATGATACTGTAATTATTTTCATAGGACATCAACCTATGACTTGGCTAGTAAATGGCTCTTTCCTTGTTACCATTGTCCTCTTGAGCTAGCAAGATACCCAATGATGTCTTTGTTGCTGAGATGTAGAAAATGAGAGGCTTCCCATGAATAGGAGGCATCAAGATCAGTAGATTCACAAGGTATTTCTTTATTTGTAGTAGACTTTGATCATGATCTTGGCTCCATTTATATTTCACACCTTTATGCAGAGTCTTAGTAAAATATTATGACCTATCTTCTAGCTATGAGATGAATCTGCAAATGGATTGGAGTCTTCCTTGTAAGCCCCTCATTTGATAGATATAATGAGGTGTAGGCATGTCCATGATTGTTTGAAATTTCTATAGATCAACCTAAATTCCTTTTGTAGACATTATGTAGCCAAGTAATTTCTCAGATGTTACACTAAACACACATTTCTTGGGATCAAGTCTCAGACTAAACTTCTCGCTGCAATCTTGAAGATGAGTGTGGCATTTTGCACTCTTAACTAGAGTATCATTGACATAGTCTCCCATTTTTTTATGCATCATGTCATGAAAAGTTGTAGTGACTACTCTTTGATATGTAGCACCAATATTTTTCAAGCCAAATGGCATCACATTCCAATAGAAAGTTCCCCATGCACAAGTGAAGGTAGTATTTTCCTAATCCTCTAGTGAAATTTTGATTTGATTATAACTAGAAAATCTATCCATGAGTGAGTACACTTCATATCCTTCTATTATGCCCACTATCATGTCAATGTTAGGGAGTGGAAAATCATCCTTTAGATATGCTAAGTTTAGATCTTGAAAATCTATATAGAGTTTGATAGATTTATAATGCTTGGAGACTAGAATAAAGTTTGATATTCATTTAGTGTAATCAATAGCATGGATGAAATAATGTGGTTTTCACCATTGAACCTTTTATTTCTTTTCTTTTTGATCATATGACTAAGATATTTGATGTCACACTTTTTTTGTTGGTGGAAGACATTACTAGTTTGATAGTGTTTAAGTAGTAGACAAGAGCTTAGTCATTTTGGAATGTGAAGACTTCACTAGATGCATTAGAATTATAGTCTATGAGCTTAGAATAGGTGAGTGAAAGAGATGTGGTCAGTTCAAGTGCATTCATGATATACTCATTAAATTCTTGAAAAAGAAATTCAGGACCTAGAGTGGCTTCATCCACAAGTTTGTTAAAATGACTTTGAGCACTAACGTTGTCTATCAAAGACTACATGACACTAGTTGGATAGGAATCATCTGACCTAACCCTAGATGATTCACCTAATTTGAGGAGGTTTTCATAGACATGAACCTGATCTATACCTTTATCTATAGTTTCTTTTAAGAGAGAGTTGAATTCATACTTTTGAGAATCTATAGTGCATGGAGATAGATTGTAGAATTCCCTAACATTGATAAGAACAAACTCTCCTTCATCATCTAGATTTTTACAAAGGTACTCAATGTGTAAAGCATGACTAGACTCTCCTTGTTCTTATTGGGTATGATGTGAACTAGTAGTATCCTAAGGAGAACCACTATCACCATCCATGGCACTAACACATGGTATAAAGTCATCTAGTTCTGTAAAGAATTTGGCTAGATCATTTGGAATTGGATAAGGATTAGGATCCTCATCATAAACATTGTCTTCATGGTCATCAAACTTAGATTGTGACTCATGTTTAGATGAATTGTCAAGTTATGGTATGAATTTTTTACTCCCTAGATGGAAGGGAATCTGCTTCAAGCCTAGACTCGATGTGTCTTGATTCCTTATAGCTATTGCTTTGACAAGATCAATTAGACCATTTTTGTTTCATCCAATAGGACCAATTTGGTTGTAGCCAAAGAATTTCATGAATCTAAGATCAAGGCTATACTTCTGAGGAGTAATTTTGTGAGACTATTTAGTGAGGTGAATTAGAATTTCCTCTTTGTAGATCCACGTAGCGATGACTCTATTTTTAGCTTCCTCCTTGAGAGGAATAGTAGGTTTAACAAAAGTACAATCGGACTTAGTTTGAGGATTCAACATGAAAGGTCTCTTCATTTTAGATGGTCTCCCATAATGATAGGGAGACTTAGGAAGAGATGTCAAAGATAGAATTGGTTCTATGTGATATTCACCCATTCTAATTTCTTTTAGCTTGAGTGGCTACTATATTTGTTTTAGCTTGTTATCATGATAGTCCATAGATTCCCTATTAGAAGGTACAAAGATTTTAGTAGATTTCAACATGTTCTAGGTATAACTAGTACTTGTGACTATGGTGAATTTATAGCCAAGAAATGGGAATTTTATGCATTAATGGTAAGTGGATGGCACATCATGCATCTCATGTATCCATGGTCTTACTAGAAAAATATTGTAAGCCAAGAGAATGTGAAGGATCTAACAAGTGACATCCCTTTCTATAGGACCAATATGGAGAGGCAACATGACAAGACGTAAAGACTTTTGTTAAACTTCATCATATGATTTGATAATGATCTTGTGATAGGGATCAATGGACTCTTCCAAATAGTACAATTTTCTAAGCAGAGTAGAAGAGACATTATTTAAACTAGCTCCATTATCGATGAACACACAATGAACACATTTTTGGTGTATCATGATTATGTGGATGGCTTAGTGAATTTTTGTCCTCCTTAGAGAAGGACATATATTCAGGTAAGGTTAGATGACCTACCATAGATTGGAACCTCTCAAGATCAAGATCTTGAGGTACATTTTCCTTAGCGAGGGCTTTGTTGAGAATCTGCCTATAAGTAAGCAAGATTTTGAGCAACTCAAAGATTATGATTCGAGCATTAGTTTTCTATAACTAATCGAGGATACTCTAGCTAGTAGCCATAAAATTTGTTGCAAGTTTTTTTCTTTGCTAGAAAGACTAGCAAGAGGTTTTTCTTTGTGTTTCTTGAGATCAAGAGTAGAAGGCATAGGGCATTTGAGTACCAACTTAGCACGAGAATGTGTAACAATGTTGGCACAAGATTGCAATGGTTTCTTGTCAAATGTATTGCAAGAAGGTCCCCTTAAGACAAATGGTTTCTTAGGTTTAGTTTTGTCTTGTTTTCCCTTGATGGTGATGACATCATAGTACTCAACATCTATAGGTTCAACCATGTGGACTATCTCATCATCATCATTAGAGTACATATAGTTGATCTTGTTATGAGATTTATGTTTTGAGGTTTCTCATTTTTTGTGAGATAGGAATGGTTCCTAAAAGCCTTGTGATCTGAGTTCTTATTATGTTTGTCCAGAACAATGTCATCATCATCAACCAAGTCTTGGAATTTGTGACACAAGTTTATGTAGTTACTAGTTTTTTGACACTTGTTTTGGTTATATTAATAAAATGCAATTTTGTTCCACCATGGTGGTCATGGTTGTAGATTAGGATGAGAGTTATCCAATGGAGAAATGAGATATTTTTGTAGCAAGGTCTTATAGATCACATCCAAATGTGCACCAAGAGGTGAATACTCTCATTTTGGGTGTGATACCCAAGAGGTGTTCTTTGGTTTGTTTCTAAATGTCTTATTGTTAGAAGGAGGTTTCTCAACATTTTTGGATGCTTTGAGATTGTCTGTAAGATTAAAGGCTACTTTAGTAGGTTTAGGAGTGATGTTGTCAACAACTTAATCATGTACAACATCTCAATTTTTTGTTTTATGTACTTGGGTTTGTCCTTGTTAGAGCTGGATCCTTGTTTTGTGTCCTTTTGAAGGAGTTAGTTCACCCTTTTTGATGACAAATTCCTCTATATGGATAGCTTGTGTGGCCATGTCTTCAAATTTGCATGGATGCTAAGTTGACTTCTACACCCAAAATCATGTAGGAGGTTATCATTGAAGATATCAAGCTTTTCCATTTTAGGAACCTTTCATGAATATTTGGTGTAAAGTTGCCTCCATCTTTGAAGGAATGTGAGGAAGGGCTTCCCAAATTTATGTTTAAGGTTACACAAGTCTTAAATGTTAACCGAGTGTTGGATGTTGTGAGAATACTATTGGAAATACTAGTAGGAAAATGTAAAAACCACTCTATAGCCTAACCACCTAGACTTCTTGGGAATAGATGAAAGAGATATGTCTAATTATGCATAAATTCCATAAACAATGCCCCAAATTCCTACAAATGATCTTGGGGATTGGCAATGCCAAAGTATTTATTGTACTTAGTTAACTTGACTCCTTTTGGAAAAGGAGGCATGTCTATACTCTTGTCAAATGGGAATGGACAAAGAGCATCTCAAGTGTATGTTTTTGCAAGTTTGTCTTTATCACACATCATTTGGGCTAGTTGGTCTTGAATGATCTTCAACTATTTTTGTAGTTTGGAAGTTTTAGTTTACTCTTCAAGTGTAATTATAGTTTCCACATTAAAGTGATGAGTTAGCTTAGCTCCCTCTTGGGCAAGTTTGAGAAAATATTTCTCTTTCTCTTTGTTAAGCAGGGTTTCCATGATGTTTTGGAATTTTTTTTCTTTACTATACTTTCCAATGTGTTTAGGAAGTATTTCCACTTCTTCCTCATTTTCATAAGTGAAGGGGTCTTTCTATTTCTCATTCCTAGGTTGGTCTTAGTCTCTACTATGTTCGCCATGTTTGGGTTCATGGTCAACCATTGTAGGAATGTGAATAGTTTCAGTATTTTTTATTGGAAAGGTCCTCTGAATAAGAATTCAGCCATGTTTTTTTGGAGATGTAGGACCCTTTCTAGCTTTGGGATCCTCTTGATACAATGGGTTCCTAGTTTTTTGTAAGTTTATAGTGAATTTTCTCTAGACACAAGGTGATTTGATAGGTGAAGGAGATTGTGAAGACTCCTCACTAGATGAACTAGTCATAGACTATGTATGAACTTGAAAGTGACATTTGCTATGATTATGACCCCTACCTTTACCTCATCTAAGTCTAAGGGGATAAAACATGTTTCCACTTCTTCTTTCCAAAGTCATAGACAAGGACAAAAAGAAAAAGCTAGACAAGGACCACACTAGAATGTAGTCTTGAAAAAGCAAGATAAGAGTGTTGTATACTAAAGTACGTGTAGTCAAAGTAAGGGCTAGAACATCCAAAGATTATGACTTTTATGACATGGAGTATAAAAAGATATAAAGGAAAAGAACAAGATAACTAAGAGATGAGACTAGTTTAAGTGTAGATCACAAGTCATTAGCTAAGAAAGATACCATTGTTTGAGACTGTTTGTAGTAGAAAAGTGGTAACAAGTTGTAGGTACAAACTAGACTTAGAGCATAGATAGCTATCACAGATAGTTTTGACAAATTTAAGGCAAGATCTTGTGCAAAGATTCCTGGGGAGACACATGAGAAAGTAAAAAGAAGTAGTTGAAGACTTAGAACAAAAAAATTGGACTAGGTTTCATGTATAAGGACTTGTATAGAGCCACACAAGGATGTGCTAAATTGGCAATAAGATAGGATTCTGACCAAAAGGACAAGTTCACAAGATCTTGCACAACAATTTGCAAGGGCCAAGTGAAAATTTAGATAGAGCCACTCGAAGAAGTGCTAACTCAAGAGGTACTTGTGAAAAATTTTGCAAATTGGGTGCAAAAATATAGAATATACTGACAAATGGGACTAAATTTTGAAGAGACTTTGAAGGTTTTAGACTATTTTGGATTGATTGTTGGTAGTTTTGACAAGTTTTAGATGGATAGAAATGTTTAATTTCAAGTTGTTAGACAATATTTGGTTTTGAACAAGACAAGTTTATTTCCAGAAAGACACGGGAATCAAGCAGTAGTCAAATACAATCCAACCAAGGACAAAGCAACTTGGAGGGATGGGGGAGTCTTGAATTTTAGGTTTTTTAGACAAGTTTGGACAAGTTTGAGACTTGATAAGAAATACACTTTATCCCTATAACCAAAAATGGTAGATAAAGCAAAACTTTTGTCCCACAACTTATGTGCATGCATTCACCTCACACAGTTGTGTCACCCCTCTAGAGGGCACCCATGTTTTTGGTGTATTCCAAGGGTTCAATAACATATAAATTGAATGTACATCCATTGTTTTAGGGGTCAAGTGCATATACCACCTTCCAACACCTAGATATATGCCTATGGTGAGTTCTACAGGAAAGATTCTTCCCCCTCCTTCCACAAAGATTATGCCCACTTTCGGCAGTGAACCAGATAGAAACTAACTAGGAAGTTCTTACTTGGCTTCCATTCATATTAATCCCCAATGTCTTTGCAAGAAAACTTAAGACCAATATCCCACACCAACATCTGAAAGTGTGCACACTTGACTAGCAAGACTGGGGCTAACACTAGCTAGTGGAATGGCTTTGGAGACTTTCACTCTATAAAGCTTCTTTATTATAGTGAGTTGGAATCTCCAGTGAAAGGAGTGTTCTCACTTGGATCATTCCTAGAGATTAGATCACTCTAGTAGGCCCTTTAAGGGTTGACTCGAATTGGTGGTTTGGATCTAAGGGTCTGAGTTTTTGATTTCCCTTAAGGGGAAAGATCATACTCCTCTACCTCATCACATCACCCAAACACATAGAACATGTTAATCACCAAGTTAGCTTGATCAATCCAAACTTGTCCTTTCTCAAGATTTTGATTCCCTAAAAGGAAATCATCATCCCTTCAAAGAAGAGTACTCATACTAGAGAACCACTAACTTTCTGACCTCCCTTAGATGCCATCTTTTAGAGGCTTCTTCATTTCTAATTTACCCTGGGTCATGACCTCCAAGTGCAAAGAGCATACTCCCTTATTCCCCTATCTTGTACCCCATGAAGTTCACAAGGCCTAATTATACTACGTGTAGAAAGAAAAAAGAAGACATGATGTTTAAAGTGGATTTAAAATTGGTCTTTAACATGTGTTTCTTTGGCAATTGTCTTGCAATCACACAATCAATATGTGTTTCAAGTTGTTTTCATAAAGGTGTCTTCATCAAGCATCCTGCAAACAACTATTATGCTACAAAAAACTAGAAATCTAAAAGAAAAATGCTTTAGAGAAAACTTGTTAGTCAAACATAATGATAAACTAAATTCTAGAAAATTGTATTCTACATGTTGTTGGAAAATTTTGCATGAAATCTTGCATAGGCCTGTGTGAGAAAATGCAATTATACACTTTTTTGCATGAGGAAGTGCAAAGAAAGGGACAAAATCTTTAAATCTTCACACAAAAATGAGATTTTCATGCAAAAATCTCAAAATTTGTACTAACAAATGTGACAGAAAAATTTAAAAATGCATAAAAATGAGTAGAGAAGGCCACAAAAATTGATATCTCAAGCCCACAGTCAACACCAGAAATATATATGTGAATCGTGAGCCTTAGATTCTCACACACACTTCAACATGGTGTTTACCTAAGAGATCGTCCCAAAATGAACATTGAATTGTTCATCCAAGTAACCTATTAGTGCAACCTATTGCCTTCTAACTAGAAGGATTTTTCCTTTGTTCTCAGACTGAGAAGCGAGCAACAAGACCTTTTAGTGCAAAGGAATTATGTAGCTAAACGTTAATGCAATTAATCTAGATGAGAGATTAAATTAATATAATAATTGAAAGAGAAAATTAAACTATATGATTGCATCTTAATCTATATAATATTAATGCAAAGCAAAGAATGCTATAAAAAATTTAAGCAATTGACTATGTAATTCGATAGTAATTCAATACAATTGAATTCCAACCCCCTTGTAAGAAGGAAATAGAAGCCCCTTAAATAGAATTCCCAAAATCAATCAATGGTTGAGATCAACTTAGATCAATGGCGAGGATTGAAGATGAGATCCAATCAAGATGGAAAATTTCTAGTGTAGGTGAGGTTAACTAACTTAGATCTTGAGTGTGATGGAGAGTTAACTAAAATTCACTTGACTATGAGAAAAGGTGGATTGAGTGAATTCCAATTCAACAGACAGACCACCTTGAATTCCCATTCCTAAACTAAAGAGAAGAATTTGTAAGGTTATTTAATTTAATAAAAGGAGATATGACCTCATAAATGCATATTTTAATTAATCAAGTAAGTAAACCCAATAATCAAAGTTAGGGTATTATTAAATTAAATATATTTAATTCCTTAGAATATTTTGCTTTAGGAGAGAATTTAATTTAACCAGAGTATGAACACTTTAAATTAAATTAAATCTAATCAATAGGTTTAATGTAGCTAATCTGAGTCAATACTTAAGAATTAAATAGAGAATGTGATTAATGTAGATTAGGGTTTTCTATATATAAAAATTAGGTCAAGTAGCTCTAACTAGAATAAAAATTGCCTAGTAAAATAGGACTTAGGGTTGATCAAAATAGACTAGAATTGGTTTGCATGGAAATGTACCAATTTTGGGGTATTATAGTTATGACATAGAAGGTTTTGTCATATAAACTTTGATAATATTGTGAAGGTTAGTAGTACATTTTTAATGAGAGATCTGCCTAAGATTATTAAGCCTACTAATAGTGTCTGCAAGGAATGTATTTTTGCTAAATAGAGGAAAGTATATTTTCCTAGAAAGAAGTTCTATACTACAGAGAAATTGGAGATTGTTCACATAGATATGAGTGGTCTTACAAGAACCAAAGGATTCTATGGTGAAAGGTACTTTATGGTTTTTGTTGATGATTTCAATAGGATGATGTGGGTAGCATTTCTTAAAGAGAAGTTTGAAGCGTTTGAGAAATTTAAGATATTCACGAATAGAGTTGAAAATGAATCTAGTGTTAAGATTAATTTTTTAAGGTTAGACAGAGGAGGGGCATTCACTTCTAGATAGTTTGACATGTTCTATGAAGAGAATGGGATTACTAAAAGATGAAACTAGTCAATAGCATAAGCAACAAGAGCGATGTTATTTGAGAATGATTTCTCAAAGACATTTTGTAGAGAACCAGTTAACACTATAGTATATAATCTGAACAAAGTATAGATTAGGGAAGGTATGAGTAAGGCACCCTATGAGTTATAGTTTTCTCACTCACCATTAGTTAATTATTATAGAATATTTTGAAGTAAGTGTTACATAAAGAGAGATGATGATATTGGTAAGTTTGATCCTAGAAGCAATGAAGGTATTTTTCTTGGTTACTCATTATAAAGTAAAGCATATGATGTTTCAACTATAGATCTAATACAATAGTTGAGTGCAAAAATGTAAGGATTGATGAAAAGTTTAGTACTAAAGAGAAGATGGTAGATTATAATTTTGATGAAGAAGAGGATATTTCTGGAATTGTTAGACAGAATGATGAAGTTATTTTTTTGACTTAAAATGACTTGCAAAATGAAGTATCTACTAATCATAGAGAAGAGAAAAGATCTAAACCTAGAGAAGAGATAAGAGTTGATATTTCAATTCCTACTTCACGCAGAAACATGATAAAGAATCACCATCCAGAGAAAATAATTGGGAGAATGATAAAGGTGTGATGGTAAGGAACAAAGTGAATGAGGAATTATGTCTAATTTTGCAAGTGGAACCTAAGAGAACAAATGAGGCTTGTAAGGATAGTCACTAGATGCAAGAAATGGAAGAAGAACTAGATTAGATTGTGAAGAATGAGACATGGGAATTAGTTCCTAGACCTAAAGACAAGAATGCTATAGGAACCAAGTGGGTATATAGAAATAAGATGAATGAGCAAGGAGAGGTTGAGAGAAATAAGGCCAAACTTGTTTGCAAAGGTTGCTCATAGTAAAAAGGTGTAGATTATGAAGAGACATATGCACTTGGAGAAAGAATGGAAGAACTAAGGATGTTCTTGGCTTATGCAACAAGCAAGAATTTCAAGGTTTATTAGATGGATGTAAATTCATCTTCTCTGAATGGAGAAGTTGAAGAAGAAATCTACACTGATTAGTCTAATAATTTCCCTCTAACACAAGATAAAGATTTTGTATGCAAAGTAAAGAAAGCTATGAATGGTTTGAAGCAAGGGCCTAGAACTTGGTATGCAAGTTTGGAAATGTATTTGACTAAGATTAGATTTATTAAAGGTACAACAAATGGTGATTTGTATTTAAGTAAAATTGATGATGGTCTATTTATCATTGTAGTATTTGTGGATGACATAATATTTGAGGGAAATGATGAAGAAAGTGATAACTTTTCTAAAGAGATGAAAAATGAATTTGAAATGAGCATGATAGGAGAAATGAAGTTTTTCCTAGGATTGCAGATTGCATAGAGAAAAGATGGGATATTTATTTCACAAACTAAGTATCTGAAAGATTTGTTGAAAAGATTTGGTTTGCAAAGTTGCAAAGTTCCTATTGGTACACCCATGATAACTAGTCACAAGTTATCCAGTAAAGATGAGACAAATATAGTTGAGTAGAAGAAGTATAGATTTATGATTGGAGGATTGCAACATCTAACTCACACCAGACCAAATATAGAAAATTTTGTTGGGATTGTGGAAATATTCCAAGGTGATCCAAAAGAGTATCATTATGCAACAATAAAGAGGATATTGAAATATTTGAAAGGTGCATCTGATTACGGAATATTATATTATAGATCAAGTGATTTCACCTTGTGCACATATACTAATGTAAATTGGGCAGGCAATATAGATGACAAGAAAAGAACAAGTGGTGGAGCATTCTTTCTTGTAGGGAGACTAGTTTCTTGGTTGAGAAAGAAACATGAGTTTATATCTAAGAGCATAGATGAGGTAGAGTATGTTGCAACAAAAAAAAAATTGTAATCAATTTATGTGGATGAAACAAATATTGAAGGATATTCGAATTACCTTTACAAAATCTGATATCATTTACTATGATAACACAAGTACAATAAGTATGTCTAAGAAGATGGTATTATATTGTAAGACAAATCACATATCTTTACAAAAGTTGTTTCCTAAAGATACTTTTGAGTACCTTAGAGGTTCTCATGTTCTGCTTGTGGCTCTAAATTTTCTTGCTGAGGGGTTCTCTTCGCTACCTTAGCTAGTCCCAGATTTACCTTAGTTCCAGTTTTGGGTGTATCGAAACTAGGTTGGGGATTTTCTCCAAAATACCCCTTGGGATCTAGCTTGTAGATGTAGCCAGAATCTGGCTTTGTCTTCTTATGAGGAGTTTCAGCTCCCATGAATCTTAGAAGCGCTTCCTCTGATGCGAACTCATCAATATGTATGACACTTGGTTGGTCCCAATCTATGAGTTGTGGATGAGCAAGTGGTAGGTCAATGAGATGGATGGATAGTTCTCGGAGAACAGAGTCTCCTAGGAAGATTTGGTCTAGGATATCGTCGTAGGCTCTCTTTTCAACTTCCTCAGGAATGTCTTCAATTTTGACAAGGTCACGGTGGATGTTCGAAAAAGCGTGACCGTTCTCGTTGGTGCCCCCAGTTGTGGGTATGCCAAAGCTAAGACCTGACTTTATTTCCCAATCATGTGCTTCGATGGGACATTGCATGCCCCTTTCTTCTGGTCCTAGTCCACCTCCTTGATAGTTCCATTTTTCAGTGATGAGCTTATGTTGTTGGGGATACTTCTGGCTAAAGTGATCAAGGCATGCTTGATTTCTTGGAGGTGCATCCTTATGTAGCCAATTGTTGATATTTGGAGTGAGCTCCTCATGAAGAGGGGTTTTTGAGGACACAAAGGTGGTTGGGCCAAACTGTTTGTATCGAGGAGGTGGAATCTCCTTAGCTTTGTGATATGTTGGCCGTCCATGGGTATGTGGATCAAGTGGGATTGCTCCGACAACAAATGCATCTGATAGACTATATTCTCCACATCCTTTGTTGTTGATCTTTACAGTAGATAGGGTGGAGGCAAGGATGGTTTCTGCATCATTACAAGTGTGGGATGAGCTGGCGATGGCTGTGCCGATGTCTATTCCAGGGCAATGGTTTGTATATGAAGCTTCAACCGCATTGCAGTAAGCAAAGGGTTCTGGATCGGCATGGATGGTTACCTGAGTGCCTTGATGCGGAAATTTGATGCACTGATGGTAGGTGGATGGAACGGCCTTCATAGCATGAATCCATGGGCAATCGAGGAGGATGTTAAATGGTAGGTTTAGATCAACAACATGGCAAACTGTCTCTTGAATGACTGGCCCAACCTTGATTGGTAGCAAAATGGTCCCTTCTGTGGTTCTTTCCAAGTTGTCATAAGCTTTGATGGTGATAACCTCACTGATCATATTTGCCTCAGTATACCCAGCTTGTTTCATGAATTTTAGGGTGCAAATGTTCAAGGCTGATCCATTATCTATCATTACTCTTTTCACGGCAAAATTGGATACCATGATGGCTATGCGAAGCAGAAGGGTGTGATCTGGCTCAACCACGGGTATGTCAGTGGGTTTGAAAGATAGGGCACATGAGGATGAAAGGTGTCCAACAAGATTATGAAAATCAGTAGCATTGATATCAGAAGGGACACGGGATTCTATGAGAGCACTGTCAAGGATGTCTTTGTACACAGGACTAGTGCGGAGAAGGTCTAAAATGGATATTTGGGCTGGCATGTTCCCAAGGTGTTCCAAGATATTGTACTGGCTTTTTGATGGAGCTGATGGTGTTGATGAAACTGGTGGGCCTGCGATGTTAAATCGCGCTCTTCGAGTGGTGACCGCACACTCATTGTCTGGTCCTCGGATATTGATAACATTGATAGAAGGCTCTTTCTCAGATATACAACCTATAAGGCTACCATAGTCTATATAGGATGAAGTGTGGTCATTGTTCTTCCCATGCTGTTGGTTTGGCTGGCGGCTGTTGGTGTTGTTTTGGATAGGTGCTTTTCCAGTATTTTGGTTGTTGTGTGGAGGAAAAGCATTTTGATAAATCTGTAAGCCTACATTGGGAGAGGTTTGGGCACCAACAGTGATTTCCTTCCGATCAATGAGGTCTTGCACATAGTCTTTCAGTTTCATGCATCTGAGGGTGGTGTGACCGTTTACCCTATGGAACTTGCAATACTCATTGTCCTTGTACCATGCAGCTTTGGATTGGCTTGGATCAATTTTCTAGGCAGGAGGAAATTTGATGAGGTTTTCCTTAGCCAATTTCTCAAAAATAACATCCAATGGCTCACCAAGGGGTGTATAGTTTCTAGGTGCAGGTTGGAATCTGGGCTTTTGCCCTGCAGCTACATTGATGGCATTAGCTTGATTGTTAGACCCTTGAAAGTTGGGTCTTGTATTGTGGTTTTGATAGCTTTGGTTATTTCGTTGTTGGTAATTGGTAGCTTGTTGGTTGCTTGTTTGATATGGTGGGTTAGACTGATTTTGAGAAGGACCAACGATATTCACATGTTTGGTGTCAGTAACCCCATCTGTTGCAACATGCTTGTTTTTGTTCCAATACCTAGACTTGTCATTGGAATGTGATTGATTTTGGTTGGCCTCTTTGTAAATCTTTACCACACCATCTTTGATGAGTCCTTGCTCAAGGATCATTCCTTTCTCTTTGATATCCTTATAGGTCTGCAAACAACTCATGGTCATGTGGTGAACCAAGCTAGGATGTGCATTATCAATAAAAATTTTCACCACATGGCGTTCTGGCAAGGTGCAGGATATGCGGGTGGTAAGGGTTTGCCATCTTTGCAGGTATTCGGCAAGGCTTTCTCCACCTTTTTGCTTGGTGTGGACAAGATCAACTATTGATAGCTCTGTTTCAAAAAGATGGGCATATTGGGCTACAAATGCCTCAGATAATTCAGCAAAGTTTTTAATTGTGCCATAGGGGATTCTATAAAACCATTCAAGAACTGGTCCAGCCAAGCTTTTGGGAAAAAGGTGCAAGAGAAAGACATCCTTGTATGCCACGTCCTGGTAATGCACGTAAAATTCTTTGATATGTGCAACAGGGTCTCCTTTTCCTCTGAATTTGTCAAATTTAGGTACCTCAAAGTGTTCGAGAAATGGTGTCGTGGTAATGGCTCTGTCAAATGGGTAAGGACAAACATTCTCAAACTTGAATGTCTTTGGATCATTCCCTTCTTGGATGGCTTTCAGAGATGTCTTCATTTGCTCCCACTCTGAATTGATAGGTGATGGTTGGGGTGCCCCCAATGTAGGAGTGCCTTGAGGTAGGTATGTGCTGGATGGGGCCAATGAATATGGATGGTTATGAGGGATTTGCTGATAGGGATTGTACATTGTTTGGGCAGCTGCATGGTGGATGACGGGTTGTTGAGGGGGAGGTGGCGCATATTGCTGCATGTGCTGCGAGGCTTGCTGTTGATATGGGATTTGAGGTTGGGATTGAGGAACATAAGCTGGCTGTGGGGTAAATGGATTGCTTTGTGGAGGTAAGGTATAAGATGGTTGTGAGGCTTGGGGAAAGGATCGGGGGGCTTGTGGGGTTTGACCAATATATGTGGGTTGTGCCCCCATTTGGGATGGCATCTGCAAATAATTGGTGGTTGGCTGGGGTGGTGGATTACCACCTAGAAGTGGCATTGAAAAGTAGTTGGTAATTGGAGGTAATGGATTAGTTGGTGGTGGAGGTGGTGGGAATTGAAAGCTTGGGAATGGAACTGATGGGGTTTTATAGCTTTGTGGCTGGATTTGGAAGCTTGGTAGAGTGGTGGTGGGAGCTAGGGTCACTTGGGAGCTTGGTAGAAGATTGGCAGTAGCTTGTGGGTTTTGATAGCTTTGTGGAGTGAAGGTAGTAGCTTGTGGATTTGTGGCTGGTGGTATTGAGCTCCCGAGACCTAATGGAAATGATGGGATTGTGCTTTGGGATGTGGTGAACAAGCTGGGGGCGATGAAAGGTTGATTACTTGGCCCCATGGGTGGCATCCCTATTGTATATTGCTGAGGTTGGCCAAAGATGCTAGCACTAATTTGGGAGATGGGTGAATTTGGAAGGCTAGGTGTAGGAGCAGCAGCAATAGTGAAGGGGGTGAACGGTGAGATGTTTTGGGTAAAGGGGGTTTGGAGTGGAGAGGTATGAACCAAGGATGGAGTGGTGGTGGCTGGGTTGGCTTGCGGCATGGAGATTTCAACTTGGGTGGATGATGGTATGTTTGGGTCTGTTGGGTCATATGGATTGGCTGGAGGCTCTTCTCTTGGAATATATTGAGGATAATTTGGATCATAAGAGCCTATGGGTGGTGGTAGATGCCCAAACAATGGGTGAGATGGATCTGATAATGGAGGGGGTCTTCCAAAGTCAAAGGTTCCTACATTGTCCCTTCGAAAATTAGCCATGATTGTCTCTTTGTTTTTGTCTATAATGGCATTTACCAATACTGCATTTCCTGGTTGGTTCATGAAAGCTTCAATGTCAGTAGGTGATGGCATAGCTTGCTCTGGGCTGAAGGATGGCTAAGTGCTCAAGGGGGGTGAGGCTGTTCGATCCAAATGATAGGGCTGCATTGTTTCTTTCTTCTTGGCTGAGCGAGTGACGGGTGGCATGAAAAATGCTCCTAGGGATGAGATGCAATAATGCTGATGGATGCAAAAGGGGGAAGGCTTTTCTATGCAAATGATTTCCTAGGTTGAGGCAAAGCTATATGAAAAAACCTAAGGAGGATTGGGTTGGGGATTCTAACGTCAAAGATATGTTGTCAAAGTACAAAAGGTCTGCTTTCCTATGTGCAAGCTTGGTGGTGATTGTCTCAACTTAAGGATAGACTGATGATCCTTTAGGAAGAACACGAGATTGACCGCTTGCGAATCCCAACCTTTAGCTCAAGGTGATGAGGGATAACAAGTGACAAAGCTCTATCAAAGGGATAACCTTGGTGAGATTGGTGGATTTGGAAGATTTTAGGAATGGCAAACTTTTAGCAAGGTGACAACAATTTTGAAAGCTTAGATGTGCATATTTTTGATTACTAGCTAGATGGTATGATTCTAAATGAGATGGATGAGCTAATAATGCTTAAGGGGATAAGCTAAGATGGCTGGGTTTTCTACAAAGATGACTCTAGAGTGAAGCTTATCCAAGAAGATGTGGAGAAACAAGGGTGTCTAATCATAGAAATCATGCCTAGTTGGTAAGGCATAAGCAGGATTAACTCCTGGATGTTGGCTAAATTTGATGGTGCGCTCTAACCAGGCCTCTTGAAGTGCTTCGTCGGTAGCTTTGTCCTCTTCTTTGTGGAGTTTGGAAATTCGTGGGCTTGGTGTTATTTCTTTTCTCTTGGCTGAAAGTTCTTGGTATGCTAGAGATGGCTTGAGTTTGACCTTGTGAAACTTCTGTTTGGGTTTGGGTTGTTCCGACATAAATTCCTGAATTTGCTTGGCTTTGGGAAAAATCTCAGTTGTTTTGCTTCAACTTGTTCAATTTCCAAAATAGGCAGTGACTACGCTAAGTGTGCCCTAAGCTAAGATTGACCAAGTTTGGCAAACATTCATTCAACAAGTAAAATAAAAACAAGCAATAGATAGGAACACCCAGATAGAAGTTTGTGGTTCTTAGAATGTGATACTTGCGCCAAGGAGTGTGTATGTTCTACAAATGTTTCGATCAGTCACTCCAAACACATTAACATCCTAGATGGTTTTCTGCAAGGCTGACAATTGGTTTAGCTAGGGAGTCCTCAATATACGCAAGGTACGTGAGGCCCAAATCCGTAGATGAGACCAAAAGGATGTCACATAGCCGAGAGGAGCGGTAACCCACTTCTCCTCTTTCACTTCTCAAGGGTATAAAGTTCCTTGAGGCTTAGCCCGAATGACAAAATCTTGATCCCAAGAGAGGTGTCTTTCGATTCACCTCCCAATTCTTATACTCCGCCGGAGCACTGGAGTTGAGATCGTCCAAGGGGTGATGAAATCCCCAAGCAGGCCTCCTAAAAAGAAACAAGGTTTTGGGTCCTAATCTTATGCACCCAAGATGGCCTCGAAATACGACAAGGGGAGAGAAGACTCGAATGAGCTTGGGCTAAAAAACACGCTTGTTCTTTTACCAACTAACTCTTATGTGTGCTAATCTAGACTTTGCAATCACTCATGTTTAAGAGACAATGTTCAATTCCAACTTGAAGTGCCAACAAATGTAAATCGATCAAAAAATGCAAGCAATAAGAAGAGTTAGGGTCAACAAAAGCAAACTCGCACACCCAGAGGCCCTCCACGTCAAGTATCGATTAATTTTCTTTAAGGCATTCAAGATTGAGTGTGAGTTTGTTTTTAGCCCAAAACAAAAGTGTGTGAGATTCGATTTCAAGCGCGCGCCCGGAGGCTCTCCACGTCAGTTGTTGTTCAATTTTAGTGCCCAAACTTGAAGTGTGATCGATTTAATCTAGAGTTTTGGCCATTTAAGAATTTTGATAAAGTTAAAGCAAACGTTCAAAGACCAAGTGAGTGAGTTAGATTGTGGAAAATTTAACACCTTTTTCAAGTAGACCCATCCCCATAAATGGCGTTGAGATTGCAACCAATGGTTAATATTTGATGGGAGATTAGAAAAGAGGTGAGTCCTAGACCTAACGACAAGAATGCTATAGGAACCAAGTGGGTATATAGAAATAAGATGAATGAGTAAGGAGAGGTTGAGAGAAATAAGGCCAAACTTGTTTGCAAAGGTTGCTCATAGTAAAAAGGTGTAGATTATGAAGAGACATATGCACCTGGAGAAAGAATGGAAGAACTAAGGATGTTCTTGGCTTATGCAACAAGCAAGAATTTCAAGGTTTATTAGATGGATGTCAATTCATCTTCTTTGAATGGAGAAGTTGAAGAAGAAGTCTACACTGATTAGTCTAATAATTTCCCTCTAACACAAGATAAAGATTTTGTATGCAAAGTAAAGAAAGCTATGAATGGTTTGAAGCAAGGGCCTAGAACTTGGTATGCAAGTTTGGAAATGTATTTGACTAAGATTAGATTTATTAAAGGTACAACAAATGGTGATTTGTATTTAAGTAAAATTGATGATGGTCTATTTATCATTGTAGTATTTGTGGATGACATAATATTTGAGGGAAATGATGAAGAAAGTGATAAGTTTTCTAAAGAGATGAAAAATGAATTTGAAATGAGCATGATAGGAGAAATGAAGTTTTTCCTAGGATTGCAGATTGCATAGAGAAAAGATGGGATATTTATTTCACAAACTAAGTATCTGAAAGATTTGTTGAAAATATTTGGTTTGCAAAGTTGCAAAGTTCCTATTGGTACACCCATGATAACTAGTCACAAGTTATCCAGTAAAGATGAGACACATATAGTTGAGTAGAAGAAGTATAGATTTATGATTGGAGGATTGCAACATCTAACTCACACCAGACCAAATATAGAAAATTTTGTTGGGATTGTGGAAATATTCCAAGGTGATCCAAAAGAGTATCATTATGCAACAATAAAGAGGATATTGAAATATTTGAAAGGTGCATCTGATTACGGAATATTATATTATAAATCAAGTGATTTCACCTTGTGCACATATACTGATGTAAATTGGGCAGGCAATATAGATGACAAGAAAAGCACAAGTGGTGGAGCATTCTTTCTTGTAGGGAGACTAGTTTCTTGGTTGAGAAAGAAACATGAGTTTATATCTAAGAGAATAGATGAGGTAGAGTATGTTGCAACAAAAAAAAATTTGTAATCAATTTATGTGGATGAAACAAATATTGAAGGATATTCGAATTACCTTTACAAAATCTGATATCATTTACTATGATAACACAAGTACAATAAGTATGTCTAAGAATCTGGTATTATATTGTAAGACAAATCACATATCTTTACAAAAGTTGTTTCCTAAAGATACTTTTGAGTACCTTAGAGGTATGCTAGGGGTTATGCCCCTACCTACTTCAGAGTAATTGATGCAAGGAGTGCATCACTCCAATGGTATAGAGAACAATGGTTATATTGGACTGAATGTTGATGCTTCCTAAGTGGAGGAGTATTTAATATGTACTAAGTCATGAAGGACATTTGGTAATAGGTATTTGGTATTGAAAAATGTCTTTGGAAATGTTGGCCTAGTTTTTCACCATTCTTGTTTTGTGCATTCAGTAGTCAAAAAGCCAAACTATGCGTGGTGAAATTTTGAACTTAGGTTAAGACCCTAGGTAAAATTCATCAAAAACCCTAGTGCTTTATCTTATTTTACCCTAGCTTTTGAAAAATTTTTGAATTTTTTTTCAAAATGACTTTAGGTAGGATATTTCACCCTAAGTTTTGAAATTGCACAAGGATGGCTTCATAAATTTTTGTTAAACCTTTTATATCCTTACTTTCTATTACAATTATTGTGAATATATTATTTAAAATCTGAACTACAGTACATTTTTTACGAACCATTGATCTTGGTCAGGTCGATAGAGAGCACTTCTCCACAACATTAAAATGCAAGACTTTTAACTATTGTAAGAAACTTCCTTTGTGCCACGTAGCCCTTGCTCATGATAGAATTTCAAAGTGCCACAAACTTTATGATTTGTTAGAGTTGGCTAGAAATTTTTGCAGAATTGTTAGTACCTTAATGCACATTCTAAAATTCCCACAATATCATTGGTTGGTCTTTTAAGTGAATGTATTACTCTATGTTCATTTTTTATGTACTGTTGATCTTGTTTAGATCAAAGGCCAGTGCTTCCCTACATTATGAAAATGCATAAGAATTAAACAATGCAGGAAAGTGCCAACAAGACACGTAGCACAATCTCACATCATGGGCCCATTGTTTTGAAGGATAATATTGATATACATTTTGTATATAGTTGTTAGATGAGTTGGATTAAAAGGAAGTTTCTCATTGGTATTATCAGCTAACTCGATGTTTTTAGGGAACAAGAATTTGTGATCATTGATCTATGTAAAATCAATGGTTAATGCATGCCCAATTTATGAAGTTGTATGCAGGTTAAGCAATGTAGGGAAGCTCAAATTTGATGCATGGCAAGGTGGGACCAGTTACGCAAGATCTTTTGAAGATGAGTGGCCAACGCTTACTTGCAATAAGGAATTTCTCAACTTTTAAAGAATGTAGGCAAGCGCCTTGTGTTGCATGGTATAGTGGGACCATATTTTGGAAAGATTGTTGAGTCATGCCATGTTGTAAAACTATAATATTCAAATGCGTTCATTGGTCAACTGTGACGTGCATGCCAAGTTGGGAGTGATAATGTTATGGTCACAAACATTCTAACAAAAAATATGGTAGCTAGACTTGTTAGAGCATGAGGGCTAAAAGGAGTTATTTCATTGGTCAAATTGGGTGAACAGACCATAAAAGACAAAGATTTTGATCCACCATTGATCTTGGTTAGATCAAGGAAGGGCACTTGTCTGCATTTAGAACCTACAAGAAATTTAAGAAATGTGGGTAAGCACTATGTGGACATGTGTCCATGGTGATTTCATCACCTCAATATAAGACTATCAAAAGGGTTTAAGCTTTGCTACCATTGATCTTACAGAAATCGATGGCTGGCACTTGTCCACATCGTTAAAATACTCACTAGTTAAGCAATGGGAAAATGTGCCAGCCTTATGTGTAGCAAGTTTGATGTCATGGACCACATTCTCAGAAGATAATATGGGACCTAGTTGTGTGAAAGTTTGTTAGAAGGCACTAATGCATATATAAAGTTCCTATTTGTCAACATAGCTGACTTGGTATCATCAAAGTACAATATTCTATGATTTTTTATTCATCTATGATCAAGGGTTAGTGCTTTCTCATAATTTCAAGATGCAAGAAGTTTAAACAATGTGGGGAAGTGCTAATGTGACATCTAGCAAAGTGGGACCAGTCATGACCAAAGTGGGATACTATGTGTCAAGTTGAAATATTTATTAAGTCATGACCAAAGTGGGATACTGTGTATCTAACTGCCATATTTATTGTTAGAATCTCCACACCCATGACATCATCACTCCCAACTTTGCATACACATCACATTCAAGCAATACTCACTAGTTAAGAAATGTGAGAAAGCACTAGCCTGATGTGTGGCAAGTGTGACGTTATGAAACACTTTTTCAAAAGATAATATGGGACCCACTTGCATGGAAGTTTTTTAGAAGGCACTGATGCATATGGAGAGTTCCTATTTGTCAAAATAGCTGACTGGGTATCATCAAAGTACAATAATTTGTGATCATTGATTCATCTATGATCAAGGGTTAGTGCTTGCCTGCAATTTCAAGATGCAAGAAGTTTAAACAATGCGGGTAAGTGCTAACATGACATTTGGAAAAGTGGGACTAGTCACAACCAAAGTGGGATACTATGTGTCAAGTTGGAATATTTATTAAGCCAATTGTATTACATTTCCCACTTGTATCTGTAAAAGTGTGTTATTTCTCTTCGACATTGATTTGGAGGAAGATCAACTACTGGTGCTTGCCCACAATTTTAAAATATAAGAAGTTACAGTCCCAATTCAAAAAAGTAAACTTGCTTTGTTGCTTTAAAAATTTGGCCATATGTCAAATAGGCACTTCGTTGCATTCCTTAAATTTATTATATTTCAAAATTGTAGGCAAGCCCTAGTTGTTGATCTTCCTCTAGATCAACGTCAAAGAGAAATAACACACTTTTACAAAAACAAGTGGAAAATGTAATACAACTAGCTTAATAAATATTCCAACCTGACACACATTATCTTACTTTGGTTATGATTGGTCCCACTTTGCTAGATGTCACATTAGCACTTCCCCACATTGTCTAAACTTTTTGCTTCTTGGAATTGTGGGCAAGCACTAACCCTTGATCATAGATGAATCAACGATCACAGATTATTGTACTTTGATGATACCCAGTCAGTTGTGTTGACCAATAGGAAGTCTCCATATGCATCAGTGCCTTCTAAAAAACTTCCATGCAAGTGGGTCCCATATTATTTTCTAAGAAAGTGGTCCTTGATTTCACACTTGCCATGCATCAAACTAGTGCTTTCCCACATTGCTTAACCAGTGAGTATTGGTTGAATGTGACTTGTATGCCAAGTTAAGAGTCATGATGTCACGAGTGCAGAGATTCTAAAAATAAATATGGTAGTTAGACTTGTCAAAGCATGACGGCTAAAAAAAGTTATTTCATTGGTCAAATTGGTTGAATGGACCATAAAAGACAAAGATTTCGATCTACCATCTATCTTGGTCAGATCAATGAAGGGCGCTTGCTCGCATTAAGAACCTGCAAGAAATTTAAGCAATGTGGGTAAGCACCATGTAGACATGTGTCCATGGTGATGTCATCACCTCTATCTTAGACTATCAAAAGGGTTTAAGATTTTCCACCATTTATCTTATAGAGATCGATAGTTGCCGCTTGCCTGGATCATGAAAATACTAACTAGTTAAGCAATGCAGGAAAGCACTAGCCTGATGCATGGGAGGTGTGACATCAGGGACAACTTTCTTAGAAGATAATATGGGACCCACTTTCATAGAAGTTTTTTAGAAGGCATTGATGCATATGGAGAGTTCCTATTGGTCAACATAGCTGACTAGGTATCATCAAAGTACAATAATCTGTGATCGTTGATTCATCTCTGATAAAGGGTTAGTGCTTGCCCACAATTTCAATATGCAAGAAGTTTAAAGAATGTGGGGAAGCACTAATTTGACATCTAGAAAAGTGGGACCAGTCATGACCAAAGTGGGATATTGTGTGTTAGGTTGGAATATTTATTAGGCCAGTTGTATTATATTTTCCACTTGTTGCTATAAAAGTGTGTTATTTCTCTTCGACATTGATCTAGAGGAAGATCAACGGCTGGTGCTTTCCCACAATTTCAAAATATAAGAAGTTTAAGGAATGTGGGGAAGCACCTATTTGACATGTGGCTAGATTTTTAAAGCCATAAAGAAAGTCTAGTTTTTTGAATTGGGACCGTAACTTCTTATATTTCAAAATTGGGGGCAAGTGCTAGCCGTTGATCTTCTCTAGATCAATGTCGAAGAGAAATAACACACTTTTATAGCAACAAGTTCAAAATGTAATATAACTAGCTTAATAAATATTCCAACCTGACACACAGTATCCCAATTTGGTCATGACTGGTCCCACTTTGCTAGATGTCATGTTAGCACTTCCCCGCATTGTTTAAACTTCTTGCATCTTGACTTTAGGTAGGACATTTTACCCTAAGTTTTAAAATTGCACAAGGATGATGTCATAAATTTTTGTTAAACCTTTTATATCCTTTCTTTTGATTATAGTTATTGAAAATATATTATTTAAAATCTTAACTGTAGCACCTTTTTTACCAACTATCAATCCTGGTCAAATTGATGGAGAGCGCTTCCCCACAACATTGAAATGCAAGACTTTTAACTATTGCAGGTAAGCACCTTTGAACCACATAGCCCTTGCTCATGATAGAATTTTAGTGTGCCACAAAGTTTATGATTTGTTAGAGTTGGTTGGAACTTTTTGCAAAATTGTTAGTACCTTAATGCACATTCTAAAATTCCTGCAATATCATTGGTTGGTCTTTTAAGTGAATGTATTACTTTATGTTCAATTTTTATGCACCGTTGATCTTATTTAGATCAAAGGCCAACACTTCCCCAGATTATTAAAATGCACAAGAATCAAACAATGCGGGAAAGTGCCAACAAGACACGTAGCACAATCTGACATCATGGACCCACCTTTTTAAAGGATAATAATGATATACATTCTATGGTAGTTGTCAGATGTGCTGGATTAAAAGGAAGTTTCTCATTGGTCTTTTTAGCTAACTCAATGCTGTCAAGGCATGAGAATTTGTTATCATTGATTTATGTGAAATCCATGGTTAGCACATGCCTACTTTATGAAGTTGCATGAAGGTTAAGCAATGTGGGGAAGCTAAAATCTAACATGTGGCAAGGTGTGACTAGCTATGTAGGATCTTTGTAAGATGAGTGGCCAGTGCTTACTTGCAATAAGGAATTGCTCAACTTTTAAAGAATGCAAGCAAGTGCGCTTATGCTGCATGGCATAGTGGGACAAGGTTTTGGAAAGATTGTTGAGTCATGCCACGTTGTAAAACTATAATATTCAAATGCATTCATTGGTCAAATGTGATGTGTATGCCAAGTTGGGACTGATGATGTCATGGGTGCAAAGATTCTAAAACTAAATATAGTAGTTAGACTTTTTAGAGCATGAGGGCTAAAATGAGTTATTTCATTGGTCAAATTAGGTGAATGGACCATAAAAGAAAATGATTTTGATCCATTGGCAATCTTGGTCAGATTGATGAAGGACGTTTACCTGCATTAAGAACCTACAAGAAATTTAAGCAATGTAGGTAATTGCCATGGGGAAATGTGTCCATGGTGATGTCATCACCTCCATCTTAGACTGTCAAAAGGGTTTAAGCATTTTTGCCATTGATCTTATAGAGATTAATGATTTTCAATTGCCCACATCATGAAAATACTCATGAGTTAAGCAATGTTGGAAAGCACTAGCTTGATGCATGGCAAGTGTGACATTGGGGACCACTTTCTCATAAGATAATATGGGACCAACTTGCATGGAAGTTTTTTAGAAGGCATTGATGGATATGGAGAGTTGCTATTGTAGAACCAGAATCAGTGTGCAAAGAAGATTAACAAATAAAGTAAACATTCACAAACCAAAAACTAAATTCACATATATGCTTAGACAAAGAAAGCAAACAAAAAGTGAAAACCTCACAAGAGAAAACAATCCATGCTTTCTTGATTCTGTAGATGTGTCCTTTTGTTGTGGATGTATGCTCAAGATGCTCAAAATTTGCTTCAATGGAGATGGGTAATGGCAAATTGGTAGCTTTGTGAGCTCTCAATTTGGCATTATAAGGGTAATATTGATGGCTTTGGTTCTCAAAATAGCATGGTAACTTTAGCTCAAAGATTGTTGATGAAATGGCTTGGGATGGGATTCAATTTATAGGCTAAGGGGTAGAGGGATGGAGGGCTTAGATGCAAGGATGGATGAAGGCTTAAGGAGGGCTAGGATGCACTCAAAGGAGAGCACATGGATTGTGCTTGTTTAGCACCAATGGGAAGGTGACACTTGTCACAAGGACGATGAGTGTGAGAGGGTAGGGTAAAGGGTTGGTTAAAGTCATGATGAGTGGGGTTGAGTATGTAAGAGGGATGTAAGAGGAATGAGTGTGGAAGAGGGAAGAGTGTGGAAGATGGGTGTAAGAGTCATGAGTGGGCTTGTAAGAGTCTTTATGTTTTGTAAGAGCACTCATGACTTAGTGGTTGGGTTTTTTTGAGGGGAGACTTTGGTTTGGATTAGGAAAGTCTTAAACTTGTTTAAGGAATGTGAAAACATTAGGGGGTGGATTAGGCTTGGGTTTAGGATTAGATTAAGGATGTTAGAGATGTGCAAGTGGATGGAATTAATGAGGGTGGGTGAGTTAGTGGCTAAGCTTGGTTAGTATGGGTGGATGGGGTGGATTAGGCTAAATGGAGAATTAGAGATAGGTTAGGGGTTTTTGAATTTGAGGATTTCATTTATCAAATAGATTTATTTAATAAATGGGGATTTTTGGAATTAGATAGAAGAATAGGATTTAATTGATAAATAATAGATTATTTGATTTATCAATTAGGACTATAGATGATTAATTAAATTAATCAACTAGGGGATGAAAAAGGATTAATTAAATAGAAATTTAATTAATAATGCCTTTTTAGATAACTAAATAGGATTACTAAAATATTGTAATCAAATTTAGGTGTCTACAGCTATTGGTCAACATAGTTGACTGGGTATCATCAAAGTACAATAATCTATCATTGTTGATTCATCTATGACCAAGGTTAGTTCTTGCCCACAATTTCAAGATGTAAGAAATTTTTAAAATGTGGGGAAGCACTAATGTGACATTTGGAAAAGTGGGACTAGTCACGACCAAAGTGGGGTACTATATGTCAGGTTGGAATATTGATTAAGGCAGTTGTATTACATTTTCCACTTGTTTCTGTAAAAGTGTCTTATTTCTCTTTAATGTTGATCTAGAGAAAGATCAATAGCTAGTGCTTTCCCACAATTTTGAAATATAAGAAGATTAAGGAATGTGGGGAAGTGCCTATTTTCCATGTGGCCAAATTTTTAAAGGAATAAAGGAAGTCTACTTTTTTGAATTGGGACTGTCTAATCTAGCAAAATCAATGAATAAGATTCAAATATGAGTGCAATATGCAAATAACGACTAATGGAAATTAATACTACTCAAAGTTCATTCATGTAATCTCAATGCATGAATAAAACTCATGATTTCACCACTATTGAACCACAAAAGCGTAAAAGTTATCAGAGCACAAATAACTTTCAGAGCTAGGGCACATAAATTCTATCAAGTGATTTGGTGAATTTTAGCAAAAATTACACAAAAGAAGCATAATTTGATGGGTAAGTGGTCTATAACTTCTGAAAAGAAAGAATTTAGTGTTGTGAAAATTTAAAATCTTAGAAAATGCCTTCACAAAAGGAATTCTTAGGACAAATTGATTACCTAAAGAGGGTTGTGCATGATGATTTCCTTGAACAACTCCCATTGTCAGTAAATGAAATAACTAAGGGGAGAGAGCTTATTCAAAAGCACCATAGGGTAGCTATAGCAGAGGGTTTTTGATGACAGAGCCAATTGGGTCAGAGATGCAAAGGTTTTTAATAGGAGGTCTAAAATTATTTAAGAAATGGTTCGTTGAGAGGAACCTTGACACCCCTTTGAGTAATGTTTGAGAATTTGAGATTGGGAAACTGGTAGTACTTGGGGTTTTCTTTGATAGTGATCTAGTTACTAAATTGGACAAACAATATGATCATATCACTAGGTTTGTAAAGAATTATGTTGTAGACAATCTTTTTAAGGTTTCTCTTGAGTTGATTAGGGAACTTTTCAATCTTAACCCTAACTGTTCTATACATGAGACAATTGACATGGATGACCTTTAGGCAAGGTATGATGCATAGAGAACATATTTGAGGACAATGCCTTTGCAATAAAATTTTGCTAGGATTGGTACATTATCTTTGGTTATAGCCCATACACCAGAACCATTAATGAGGAAACATTTCAAACCTAGGGCTCAGGCATTATATTTCACCTTGTGTAGAATTTTTGGGATGGATGAGGAGGAGGATATTAAAGGCTCTATTTTTCTTATTATGGCTCAGACACTACAATTTGGAATGAACAATATTCTTGATTTTGTTACTTTTCTTTCACAAGAAATTCATAATGGTTTGATGGGAATGGCACAAGGAAAAGTAAATAGACCTTTTTGTTGGTATTCATTGCTCATGCATATATGTCTATTTAAGGGAGTCACCTTTTTCTTCAAGGGTATGGAGTTAGAAGTAACAAGAGATGGAGAGAAGAATCTAGTTTAGCTATGGAGTGTTGACATGACCTCAAAGGCTAGATATAATAGTTTTGTGAGGTTTGATAGATATTTTGCATCCAAGCTTAGCCTACTCTTGAGAGGAGATAACCTTAGGATTCCACAATCACTACTAGAATTGGTCAGACCCAAGGACCATGCAAAAGGGCTTTTGGTTAGTCATAACTAGGAGGATATAATCCCATACAATGTTTCTATAGTGATTAGGGTATATGGTTTTCTACGGAAGCCTCATGTGCTACCTTTCCATGTGCCCTTGAAGATAGGGATAGCAAAATTGTTATGGCAAATTCTGACTATTAATGAGAGAGATTTGCCTAAGAAAGGTACTTTCTTCCCAGTTGTCATTGTGGCACATGATTTTGTTTTTGTTAAAAAAGGATGGAGACATCTCAATTTATTTTTTGATAGGTACAACATCGTAGAGTCCCATGCAATATTTATTGATCCAAAAGGATTTTATGATCTTTTAAGAGAAAGGACAAAAGCTGCCCACCTGACTTAGTGGGTGTATTTTCTTGAGGATGTTATAAGGAATATCTTTTCTTTACAAGAACAAGAGGTTAGGAAGGAAAAATGGATATTGTTTAGTAAGACTTTGGAATTCATCAATGCTTTTGACTCTAATTACGACCCTCTGAAAGATAAAAAAATATTTGGGAGCCAAAATGCATGCATTGATGAACAATTTTGTTGTAATAATACAAACAATGAACAAGAAAAAGGCTACATATGCCAAAATCTATCCAGATAGAGCTGTAGAAGTATGGAGAAGAATAAACAATAGAAACATAGTAGCTCCTAGTTAGTACACATTGTAGAAGAGGGAAAGATATGTAATGGTGCAACATGTACAATAGGTTCCCCCTCAAGGAAGACCAAGGCCAAAAAGCCCATCTATAGCTAGTGCCCCAAAGTGGAAAAAGTTGGAACAAGGATCCTCTTCTCGTGTAGAAGAGTACTCTCCAAGCCAAACCCCAATCTGGATAGATGATGAAGCATCCTTAAGGGAGCATCTCAAATAGATTGAGGGAGAATGGGATGTTATTGCTACCACTATAGACCTAGAAAGTGGAAAAGCTGAAGAGCCTCTTGCACCCTCCTTGGACCTGACAATTTTTGACTATGAAGGTAAGGAGATAGATCCAATAATTGCCCAAGCTTTTGAGAAATTTATTAATGATGAAAATTTTGTTAAATCTAGGGCTTTTGCATAATTTTTGTGGAGGAAGAATATAGGAAATTTTGAGAAAATGTGTGAGAAAATAAAAATAGAGCAACCTGGCAAATCAAACTTTGTTATTCAAGAAGAGGTAAAGGCCAAGTTTTTGAGTGACTTTTTCAAGTTCACACCTAAGGCCAAGAGAAAATTGGTCTAGTAGTCAAGAGTCTTAATTTTGTTAGAATGGGACATAGCTAATGCTATGATTTTTGATTCAATTAGAAAGGAGAAGGATGTATAGTATAAAATAGAGGAAGAAATATTGAAGGCTCATAGGGGAGTTAAATTTAGTGATGACCACCAAGCCCTAGTGATTTGGTCAATTAAGAAGAGAGATAAAACCAGAATGTAGGAAATCTCTACTACAGACCATACTGGTGCACTCATAGTATTTAGGGCTAGTGAGGTTGGTAGCAAACAAATTTTTGGAATGGCATCAGAAATGATGAAATTTGGTAACAGGAAGAGGACAAGTTTGTGCAACTTAATGCTTGGTTTGAAGAAGTTTTGAAGGCATATGAAGATAGGGGTAAACAAATATAATTATTGGAAAATCAAGTATCCCAAATGGAAAAGAAACTTGGGAAAAGAAAGGTGGGAGAGTCTAGCAGACCTAGAATTGTATACCCACCCTCCCCCCCCACTTATTGAACCCTTTAACTCAACCTCTATTATTGAGATACCAAACACCCCAAAGAGGCCTCAATTCTACATCGCAAAAGAATTTGTAGAAGGAAATAATAAATTATATGCACTGCATGTAGAATTTAAAAATCAATATGAAGAGAAAATAAGGCAAGGTGTAATGTATTTGATGGACAAAATAGAATGGACAGAAATTTTTGATTAGTTGGCAAGGATTGCAACCATCAAGGATGAATTAAAAGGAAATGAAAATAAAATGAGACCCATTGTACAGAAACAGACTAAAATAAATAATGATATTACTATCATGTAGGTATTTTTCATCCAACTATCTTGTCACCAGATAGAGAAGATTTCTAATTTGTTAGATAAGTTAGAAAATTTTTATGACAAACAGGATTCTTTTCAAATAAGAGTGACAATTTTTTTTCAAAGTAAATAGTTGAGATGTTTGATTTATTTCCTAGTGCTCTAAAAACTATTGATAAAGTAAAGGAAAAGGAAGAGTGGAAAAGGGAATTGGATGAAAAATTTCATCAAAGAATGAATAATGTAATAAATGAAATAGGGCATTTATTATGGGTAATGACTAATGAGGAATTGGTTAAGGTGCAGTTATTTTATAGTGCCATCAAAAAAGACTTTGTTAAAATAGAAGCAATTGGAAATTCTTTGATGACTGTACATAGCGAGATCCTAAATTTTGATTGGCTTGATGACACTATTTACAATGAATGGAAGGAATAATTTATGTCTACATAAATGATGGAAGAAGGTAATGAGGTAGAAGAACATGCAAGTGTAACTGTTACTTTAATAGTTGATGATGAAGACAAAGAGAATCCCGAAGTTAAAGTAAACTTGCAGGTAACTGAAGAGGACAAATTTCTTTCAAGCCTTATAGCCACTTATTCCAAGGATTTTTAATAATTAGAGAATCAAATAATAAAGCTTTATAGTTCCAAGAGATGAAACAGAAAAGGGGCCTACCAAAACAATATAATGACATTTAAGTTATTCTTTTACACACAAATTTTTCTTTTTGTGGTAACGAATTGTAAATATCTTTTGTAAAAGGGCACCTGTCAGTTCTCTATGCCTAAAGCTTGTTGCATCTCACATTATATAAGTGAGATTATAGGGCTAGAGAGGGATCCAATTTCTAATGCATTTTTAGTTTTATACTTAGGATGTTTTCAGTCTAGTCTTTGAGAAAACTTTTTGATGTATCTTCTTTGCAAATTTTCTGAGAATACATTAATGTTGAGTGATCTTCGTGTTTCTTTCCAGAGTCATTCTAATTTTATTACAATTGTATACAATTTTCAAGGAAAATTAATACAAATTTGAGTTGTCCCCTTATCAATTCTTGTTGAATTTTGTCTCCTTTTGTTGTTACCTTGTTATTTTGAGATTGTATGAGTAAAGCTTGTTCAATTGAATGCAATTCATTTAGGTTGTATGTCAGTTCATTACTACTATTAATTCAATGAATTAAGTAAAGGCTTTGATGAATTTGATGGGATTGCTATGGTAATAAAAAGAATGTCTGTAACATTGAATTCTAGTAAGAATTGCTGATAATATTTGTTGTAATGCAACAAATTAGATCTATAAATTGGAGTAGACTCTGAATCCCAATGTAATAGGCACTAATCAAATTAATTCAGCATATATATATGTATATCATGAATAAGAATCAAATATAAAATCACAATCAACTTTATTTTAATTTTCTTGAAGATTTTCAAAGGTGGTCTGCACTTGTTTGCATGGAATGTTTTAGCCTTAGTTAGCCACTATTGCTGGGAATACTTACAAACCTATAGAAGAATTGTGACCAAATATGCTAAATGAGATGTATTTTATCTAAAATGTCAAAATAATTAATGTGTCTAAGGATATAAGATGAGAATCAGAATGAAACTTATATAATTCTCATACAATAGCATTTAGTTTAAATCATCCCCTGGGTATACCCACCTTGGTTTTGCAAAGCCTAAAGAGTAGAAAACCATCCTTGGTTTTGTTGAAATTGACCAAATGGTTTGCACATGCAATTGTTAATAGGAATTGTCTTTTCCATAAGTTGTGTGTGTAATGTCAATTTGGTATTGAGCATTTTTTTGTTTAGTAGTTTTTAAACACCAACAGGACACTTGAGCTGGTTGATGATTTGAGCACCTGATTAGCAATTAGTATATAACAATTAGTATTATGATTAACACCTTTGACATTGATGTCAATGGGGGAGAGAATGTACATGAAAAACATATTGAGAGAATTCACATATGCAATGAGAAGAGGGTCACTTGTTGAGATGGAAATGTGGAAAAGTTATCTCATTACAAAGATTCAGAAATATTTATGTAAGTGCACAGTTAGATATGTAAGTGCATAGAAGGATGTGTAAGTGCATAGATGCAGCTAGAAAGTATTAGAAGTTGATTACTATGAATAATTTTATTTGATCCTAAAAGAAGAAGAACAATATAGTGTTCGAAAATATTTCACATTGATGAAGAGGATTTGAGAAGATGACAACAACAGAGTACAATTTGGTATTCATGGAACTTAGATGTTTTCCATCTATATTGAAATCAATGCGAAAGGGGGAGATTGTTAGCATGAATGTTGATAATTCTTCATTGGGGGAGTATCTAAATAATTGAAGAGTATTGATATGTTGCATTCATGACTATATTTGTCATTGATGTCAACATAGCAGTGATTCTATTAAGACTAGAAGAATAGCAATTATTAATCTTAGTATGCACAAAAACTTAGGAAGTTTTAGATGATAAAAAATGGAGAAAATGTTCTTGAGGTTTTCCTGATGACATAGTTTAGAAGATGAAGTCTAATTCAATGTTTTATAGAAGTTATACTTGTTTTACTAGAAGTAGTACAGAAATAGAGCATCTGTTTTGTAGTTTCTAAAAATGTAATGAAGGTGATGCATAGATATGTAAAGATATGTGCTTTGTCTTAGAATGAAATACCATATTCTTAGACATACTTACTATAATTGTGTTATCACAATAAATGATAATAGGTTTTGTAAACTCAATCCCAATATATTTCAACATTTGTTTCATCCACATAACTTGAATAGTATTATTTTTTGTTGCAACATACTCTATCTCAGTTATAATTTGAGATATATAGTCATGTTTGTTGCTCAACCAAGAAACCAATCTTCCTCCAAGAAAGAATTATCCACCACTGGTGCTCTTTCTATCATCTATACTATCTTCCCAATTTGCATTAGTATATGCACAGAAGGTGAAATGACTTGATCTATCATACCATATTCCACAATTAGATGTACCTTTCAAATATATGAATATCCTTTTTAATGTTGTATAATGATACTCTTTTGGATTAGCTTGGAATCTTTCCACAATCCCAACTAGATTTTTTTATATTTGGTCTGGTGTGAGTCAGATGTTGCAATCCTCCAATCATATATCTATACTTCTTCTGCTCAATTGTAGGTGTCTCATCTTTATTGGATAACTTGTGACTAGTTATCATGGGTGTACCAATAGGTTTGCAACTTTCCAAACCAAATCTTTTCAACAAATCCTTCAGATATTTAGTTTGTGAAATAAATATCCCATCTTTTTTGTACACAATCTGCAATCCTAGGAAAATTTTCATTTCTCCTATCATACTTGTTTAAAATTCATTTTACATCTCTTCATCAAACTTATCACTTTCTTCATCATTTCCTCCAAATATTATGTCATCCAAAAATATTACAATGATAAATAGGCCATCATAATTTTTCCTCAAATACAAATTACCATCTATTGTACCTTTGATAAATCCAAGCTTAGACAAATAATTGTCCAACTTTTCATACTAGGTTCTAGGTGCTTTCTTTAGTCTGTACAAAATCTTTATCTTTTATTTAGAGGGAATCCATTAGGTCTCTTAATGTAGACTTTCTCTCCAAGTTCTCCATTTAGAAAAGCTGACTTGACATCCATCTGATAAACTTCAAAATGCTTGCTTGTTGCATAAGCCAAGAATATCCTTACTACTTCTATGCCTGAATACCCATTTGGTTTCTATCACATTCTTATCTTTAGGTCTAGGAACTAATTCCCATCTACCATTCTTTTCAATTTGAATTAGCTCTTCTTTCATAGCTTGCATGTAGTGATCATCCTTACATGATTCATCTATGCTCTAAGGTTCCACTTGAGAAATTAGACTGAATTCCTCACTCACTCTATTCCTTGACATCACACCTTTATCCTTGCTCCCAATTATTTTCTATAGAGGGTGATTATTTATCATTTTTCTACTAGAAGTAGAACTTGACATATCAACTCTAATCTCTTCCCTTGGTTCAGATCTTTGATCATCTCTATGTTTAATAGATAAATTATTCTGCAAATCATTGTTAGTCTCAAAAAGAACTTCAACATTCTATCTAACAATTCCAGAATTATTCTCTTCTTCATGAGAATTATAATCTACCATCTTCTATTTAGTACCAAACTTTTCATCACTCCTTACATTTTCTCACTCAACTATTCTCTTAGTTCTATAATTGAAAAATATATATGATTTTATTTTCAATGAGTAACCAAGAAACATACCCTCATCACTTCTAGGATCAAACTTACCAATATCATCATTTTTATTTATGTAACACTTACTTCTAAATATTCTGAAATACTTGATTGATGGTGAGTGACCAAACCATAACTCATAAGGTGTCTTTTTCATACCTTTTCTGATCTTTACTATAAACTTAACCATGTGAGTAATATAAACTAAAACCACAACAAGACAATTAATTTCTATTATTGACCCCATTATTATGGCATCTATCGAATATGTAATAGACTTCTCCATTGGTAATGAAATGGTCAAAAGCCCTTTTAACTCAGGGGTAGAGTAACGCCATGGTAAGGCGTAAGTCATCGGTTCAAGCCCAATAAAGGGCTCTTGCTTGCAATAAAGCCCAGTTGTTATTTTCAACATTTATTTGATTAAGACAAAAAAGATGCAATATACCTTTTTTTGTTATAACGGAATAGAACATGTTAATATAATTGAGCATAACTAACATATAGAATTTTGTTTTTTTTAGATAGAATTTTTTTTCTTATATCTTGCTACTAATAAGACGAGGAATAGTATAAGATTAGGCATAATATACTTCACTTTCGTATTTTTCATTGAAAAATGACTAATTTCAATTAGTACGTATTACTTATAAAACTAAATAAAAATGAGAAGTAAGTGAACCTAACCCATTGATTGATTAATAATATAAGTTATTCTTATATTGAAAATTGAGGTAGATTTTGAAAGTGAACCTTCATGAAATTATTCAAATACTCTCATATTTGGTTGTTAATTGGATATTCTGTCGAATGATTTTTTTCTTTCAAAAAAAAAAAACAAAAAATGGATATGTAAGTCTGAATTCTAGATGGAAGTATTTTCCTTTTATCTTTAAAAGCATAATTCGATTATGATGTACCAAACATTCTTACTATGTTTGTACAAGACATTTTATTTTGGTCATTCTACCAGTGGAAAATAGATTGGAATTGAGATAAAAAAAAGATAAGAAAAAAAGAAAAAAGAAACAACTTCGAATTATCATGCATTTACTATATATAAGTAATTGAGTTAGCAACCCTTTATTTGTATAGATACAGCCGAAGTAGAGCAGTTACTTGATTTAATCGATCAAAAATAGAACCTTTACAATAAATCATCAAGGATATTAATAATCGAATCGAACTTTACCATTTCTTAATCAAATCAAGTGTAGAACTTTCCAAAATTTATGATAAAGTGCCCACAAAATATTCAAATTGTGATTCCAATTTTGCCTAATATTGCCGGGGATTGATACCAACTGATTAATATTATTTATTAGTATTTCTGGTATTTCTATTTCCGAAAAAAGAGTAAAAAATAGATTTTTAGTATATTTCCACCCTGTGGAAGTAAAAAACCACAACCATGACTTATGTGTTTGAAACAAACCCCATTTCTCAAAAAGAATATTTCTTTTTATTTGATCAAAAAGAATATTTATTTGATTTTGATTAAAAGAAATTATTCCAAAACACTTTAGTTTTTCTTTGTCAAAAAAGTCACCTATGGATTTGAATTCCATAAACTCACCTATGGCTTCGTCTTCCATAAAGTCACCTATAGTTTTGTCTTCTATTATATCTCTTTCTGTTGAACTATATTTTTCTTTTTCTGCAAATTGATTCATTCGCAAAGATATTTCAGACAATAGATCATCTTGATAAGATTGAGTTTGAATAAGATCTATGTTTGAACTAAAACTATTTTGAGAATACTGGCTAGAGGTCTTTTCTTCTAAATCTGAACTATTTAAAAAAGGATAGCAAGAGTTTTTGTCAAAATTGACAATTTGTAGGCTTATTAAAGGAGTTTTAGAAATATCTTCAATCAAGAAATTAATATTTCTATGAATAATAGAATTCAATTTATCAAAGAAATTAGACGATTTATGCAAATCATGAATTAGCACTTTGTCACATAAATATTTATCCAATAATATATTGACTTGTGACTTTATGAGTGAGATAGTTTCTTTCTCTGAGTACACAGCTCTCATTTCGTTAATAGACGAAGAAACCAGATTGTTAGGAATGAAAACTAAATTTAATAATTGTCCATATGTTACATTCTTATTTTTGATATGAATCCTTCCCATGTAAGAAGCCAATCTTTTTTTATAAAAAAGACGAGGACGGTGTAAATAATCAAAAAATTCAAAGGTATTTGCTTTGTGAAAAGAAGCTCTCAATGAGTTTTGATTAGAGAGTTTTAAAGGATTCAACCAATTGTCTTGATTATCAAATATTTTCGAAAGACCCGCATTATTAAATAGTTCCAATAATTCCATGTAATTTTTTTCCATTTCAAAGGATGGGAATATATCAATTTGACACAGAAGAGTATGCAATGGAGTATAAACCTTTAAATACACCAGTAATCTGTCTAGCTCGTCGATTTCTTTGGGATCCCGTGAGTATTCACTTTTTAAATAAGCACTCTTCTTTTGAACGAAGAGAACTTTTTGCTTCTAAAGAACTTGTGAAGAGCATTTATATTACTTATTCTTCAACAAGAGAGCTAAATATCAGTATTAAAAAAATGTTAAAGTCTATTCTAAAGCGTAAAAAGGTGAGAAAAATAGCCCTAGGAATCAAAATTCAGACTAATGATGACGATTTACCTCTTAATATTAAAATGGAAGAAAAAGAAAATTTTGAAAATTTCAAACGCTTTCAAGAAATTGGTACCCGATTGAAACGTGTATTACCTTATCCCCAATCAGTGATAAGTGAACGTTGGTTTTGTGAAAAAGCACGGGATGATAAATTTAAACAACGTTTGCTCAAGGGAGAAAGGGAAAATATAGATTTATTATCTAATGAATCTCTTACTTATAAAACTCTATCCGAAAGTTATGAATATTTATCAAATTTATTCTTCTCTAATATTTTAGAAACAAATATACTAAATCTCAGTGTGGTGCTTGGTGTACTGACCTATTTCGGAAAGGGAGTGTGTGCGAGTTGTATATTTGAATAATCTAGCTGGATCCAACCAACTGCATTTTGTAGATAGAAAAGTGCATGATCTCAACGAATTACTTTTAAAAGGGCAAAAAATCAATATGGAAGAACTATAGCATTTCGTAATTGATTGGGAAATTTTTGACCAATCCCAACCAATATGAGAAAATCTTTAGAATGGTTAAAGCTAAACTGCTTGAAGTCCAAACAAAACCGGTACTCTTTCAACCGCTGTGCTAATATGAGATGGGTTCAAAGGCATAGTTGGAGGTTAATTCGATATATAACATTCATATCAATGGAATTATTCAATCTATCTACTGAAAAATAGTCCTAATCTCCCATCCAATACAATTTTTGGGGTTTAAATGCGGAACCGACAACCTACACAAAAGCGAATTTATTCAAGAAAAAAAATACGAAAAGAAAAAACAACAACTCAGTTGATAACAAAAAAACCCTTTTGGCAAAAGAGCCCTTCGTAGATTTCGGTCTTTGATAGATTGATTTTTTTTTTAATTTACATAATATGAATGAAAAGCGTAGGCTTGGTAAAAAAAGCCGAGCGGGAAAGCCAAATGAATCGAAAGATTCGTGTTCGGTTTGGAAAGAGATTATTCGTTCAACTTATGAATAGATAATCTACTTTCATTAAGTAATTTATTAGATAACCGTAAACAGAAAATAGTGAGTACTATTCAGAGTTCTGAAGAATTATGTAAAGGAGCTGCTAATCAGCTTGAGCAAGCCCGGGCTCGCTTACGGGAAGTAGAAATGTGAGCGCATGAAATTCGGGAAAATGGATACTCTCAAATAGAACAAGAAAAAGAGGATCTTATCAATGTTGCTTCTGTTAATTTGAAACAATTAGAAAATTTAAAGAATGAAACCGTTCAATTGGAACAACAAAGAGTAATTGAATAGGTTCGACAACAAATTTCTCGCCAACCTGTCCAAAGAGCTCTAGGAACTCTGAATAATCGTCTAAATAGTGAGTTACATTTACGTACGATCGAGCATAATATCGACTTGCTGCTAGGCATGAAAAACATAACTGATTAACATTATATATATATATATACTAAGTCTTATTTTTCAAAAGAGAATTAACTAGTGTTAATGGTAACTATTCGACCTGATGAAATCAGTAGTATGATACGTAAACAGATTGAACAATATAATAACAAAGTCAAGGTATGATTGTTTAGCTGAAGATGTATACTCGGGTTCATAGCGAGACAGAAGTTTTTGCTGCCTCAAAAAACTTTTAGGAGACATTCTTATTAAAGGTAAATAAGAATTTGCTGCTAAATTTTTAGCCAAGTAGGATCATCCAGTTTCCTTAGGCCCTATCAATAAAATTCGATTCGAAAAGGACGGTACTGGGTAGAGTGGGTAAAATCTAACATGGTCATATAAGAATGAGCGAATTGGGATGGAAGTCATCTTCTGATAAAAAGCAGCGAAGATCGGTATTTCTGCTAAAAACAATGAATTTAATTCGAAATTCATTAAGCCTATTCTATGAGTTAGGCCTCTCTGAATAAATTCAGCTAAATATCGAAAGTAAAGAAGTCCTGGCTATTCTTTTTTTTCAAATTCATGAAATAAACCAATAGGGGGGGTTAATTTCGATTCAAATTGAGAGATTCTTTCTTGTAGTAAAAACAATCGATTTTCTCTCAAAAGAAAGTCATCCACTTCAAATTCGTATAAAATTGTTTTTATAAGTGAGTGATATTTCTAGCATTCTCGAAAACGCCGCCGCAACCATTTAATATTTTTGACATACCAAATTTTCAATAGTAGTGATAATCCTATATCATCAGGATCCGAGTCCAGCTCGATATAGTCCACAAATGTAAGCCAAGAACCATACCAATTTAAATTAGAAAAATTTCTAAGCCTTTTATAAAATCTAATCATTTCTCCTACTCTCTCAAAGTAGTAGGAATTATACTACAAAACTTTGATGAGATAGAAGTTCCTATAGAACTTAATCAACAATAAAGGAATTCTAGAGGAAATATAAAAGAAAAACCCAATTAAGATATAAAGAAAAATATCATATTCCCGAACATTATGTATATATTTCCATACATCAAATGATATTGATAGATCCTTTCCCTTAAGTACTTGTCTAAATACTTCGTCATTTGTTTCTTGCAATATTTTGTCAATACTCCAGCGGGATAACATAAGATTGAATATAGGGAGAATTTGATAAGGCATTCCATAAATACTCTTTGGTATTTCATGAATACTATTTGGAATTATAGAAAGTATTAAATAAATACTATTTAGAATTAGATAAGGCATTCCATAAATACTCTTTGGTATTTCATGAATACTATTTGGAATTATTGACTAAATACTCTTTGGTATTCCATAAATACTCTTTGGAGTTACAGAAAGTAGTGAATAAGAATAAATTGGAATCACAAAAAGTATTGGATGAATACTATTTGGAATTACATAATTATTTTGGATATTTCTATGTGGAATTCCATAAATACTATATGGAATTACAAAGAGACTATTTAGAATTACAGAAAGTATTGAATAAGAATAAATACTATTTGGAATTCATCTATTTTCTCAAAACATTAAGTCGCAATTTGAATAATGTAACACAAGATGCAATTAACCAGCATTCATCAAGTTGGATAATGTGTCAGAAAGAATGTTTGGATCGCCCTATTTTTCGACCTATTCAGATTAGAAATCAAAATTTTTTAAACGCTTTTGTATTATCCAAAAAGATCGAATACTTTCGACAAAGATTAGAATATCTCTTGTCCATTTCCAAACAAAACAATTTTAAAAAGAGAGTGTTAGATCCAATTGAATTATCGACTATTCAACATTGGGGTTGGTTTGGGGATCCCAATGAATTTCATTATACTGGAATTAATAAGTTTATCTCGGAGAATATGAATCGTTCAAAGATTCTTTGGGCCAAGATTAAAGAAAATGTTTGGGACAAGCTTAATGAAAATGGCACAAAATCTAAATCAATTCCTAATCTTGAATCCAAACAAACATTAAATGAGAAAAAACCGATAATTGAATTTATTATTGACGTCTTTGATAATGGAAAAAATTACATGGAATTATTGGAACTATTTAATAATGTGGGTCTTTCGGAAATATTTGATAATCAAGACAATTGGTTGAATCCTTTAAAACTCTCTAATCAAAATTCATTGAGAGCTTCTTTTCAAAAAGCAAATACCTTTGAATTTTTAGATTATTTACACCGTCCTCGTCTTTTTTATAAAATTAGGGTAATCTTTTTGTCGATGGATGCCTTCTTTTTTACACTCGTAGTTTCTGAAGAATGAAAACTTACTATGTAGCATCTACGTTAAGAATAAAAGTACACGTCAATCTGACCCTAAAAACTACCCATAATAATTCATTTTTAAAAGTTATTTATTGTATTGGGGTGGTGTAGTGTGTTAATTCAATCAAACAATTGAGTTTGTTTCTTACAAAAGCTAATAACAAATATTCTTTACTTACAGCTAGTAAGGAATCAATTAGAGGAATTGGATTCTACAATGATGGATGATTTTATTTATAAGGAAGAAGACGAAGAATCATTTGAGAGAAAAAAAATATATATGTTACCATTTTGAATAATGTTTATCGATTTTGTTTTTTATTTCTTTTCAATAGAAGTCGGTTCGGTTACAATATCTTAAAAACATAATTTTTCTATGCAACTAGAGTATCATATATAAGTATAGTTTAATTCTATTTATTGAACTATAATAAAGGTGGATATAGGCATTTGTATTTTTATTTGTAAATGATAGCAAAGGAGAAATATTTAAGTATGAAGTTCAATGTCTAGATTTCGTACTTACAGAGAAAAGTGTTAATCTATTTGAGAAAAACCAATATATTTTAAATGTCGATTCGGGATCAAATAAAAGTGCTAGAGCTACAACTAATCCATAAATAGTTAAAGCTTCCATAAAAGCTAAACTTAGCAGTAAGGTACCTCATATTTTACCCTCTGCCTCCGGTTGTCTCGCAATACCTTCAACAGCTTGTCCCGCAGCAGTGCCTTGACCAATGCCAGGTCCAATAGAAGCAAGGCGTACGGATAATCCAGCAGCAATAATGGAAGTAGCAAAAATCAAAGGATTCATGGTAATCTCCTCTTAGATTAAATAATGGTGGATAATATGATAGTTTTCTCTATTGATTTGATTGTTCACGTTCAACTAGAGAACAATTTCTTTTCTTTGAAAACAACTCAACTTTGATTCGACGAAATGGTATTAAAAAATTATTTGATAATACAAAATAGGTAAATCCTCTACCCTTATATTATATCCTTTTTTAGATTAAATATTCTATCTCTAAAGAATTAGAGATAGAATATATAGACAAACTATGTAGATATGTTAACTAGGGAAACCCTGATGGGGATGGTACCCACATGATGATGTACTAATATAAATATTCCTTATTAGAGGATAGACCCTATTAGGAGTTTTTTACAAAATTTAGTACATATTATTCCCAATGAGGAGACTTTGAATTCCTACTAGGAGATTCCAACCCTATTATGAGTTGTGCCAACCCTTTTAGGATTTGTACAATATAGCTGGACCCACTGCCCAAATAGTTTCAAGGTTAAGATCAATGAACCCACTATCCAAATGATCTTTGTATTATTCCTTGCAGAATAATAGAATTGAAATGTACTTCCTTCCTTTATCTCTATCTTGTCAAACAAACTTTTGCTCCTTCAGATCTTGTAACTAGATCTCATACTATTCATCCAATGATCCCTTGGATTGTTAACATGTATTCAATAAGCATTGTGGTCCTTCTCACATTGCACAATAATACTTTGCATTCCACTTGACCCTTTGATCCAAGTCTAACATCACAAGCAATAATAAAAACTTTTCTTTATACTGTATCTTCATACTAATTCCTTGAGTTAGCCTTGAGGCTTTCCCAATTAATTAAAATAAGATAATTAATTAATTTACAATTACAATAACACTATCAGCTTATAGTTCATGCAAAACCTTACCTATGTGAAACCATGTCTTGTGCACATGTTGACATCATTACTTGACTATCTTCTATCTCTAGCTCACTGCACATCACCTCATTATATGTTGGCTAAAAGATATAATGCAAACATAGAAAACATCCAAATAGATGCTCTGTTTCTACATTGCTTCAAGTAAATCAAATGTAACTTTTTTACAACATCAAATTAGACTTTTTTCTTTTAACCACGTCATTAGGAAAACCTTAGGTACATGTCCTCCATTATGCATCATCTAGATCTTGTTAGAAATACTAAATACTAAGAGGGAGGGGGGGTCTGCAAACTTTTTTTTCCAACTAGATATTATTAATTACTTTGAACCATCAATAAGAAAGTTTAAAAAAAATGCTAAACAATAGAAATAACCATACACTAGGAGAACTCATAACACCATATTTTGTTAACTAGGGAGACCCTTTCCAATGGAAAACCCCAGTGGGAATGATGCCCATAAAAATATACTCATATATATGTTCCTTGTTAGAGAATGGACCTTGTTAGGAGCCAATAAAAAATTTTAGTATAAACAGTCCCTATTAGGAGACTTTGACCACTACCTAAACATGCACTTTCAATTACAAGAAGAGCTCACCACCCAAAAAAGTAACTAAACAGTCCCTCAAATATAGATGTATAGATGTTGTAACTTCTTCTCGACTAATATTTGACCTCAACTTGATCTCAGATCACAAAATTAGGTTCTCAAAAACCTTGCATATATCACTTCACGAAAAGTTCACATATCACTTTTTACATAAAAAACACACACTTAATTTTGCAAGATATCCTTTGCATAAATGCCATGCCTTTTCACAAATTGCTACTAGGTCAGTTATGACTAGAATATACTTTTTCAACTTGGAGTAATCATCTAGAATATCAGCCCTAATTGGTCAAATAATTATTTTGTGAACAAAATATTTCCTTTACCTTTCATTCTAATGTTCTGTACACTTTAATTATCATTCTTCTATATTGATGCTTGAGGTTATACATTTCATTACCAACATGTATACTATCTCCATCTAATGTCGCTAGTCATACTATGACATCATAAACATTTTACATATAAAACAATGTATTGTTGTAAACCATTTTCATACTCAAACAATTTTCTGAGTACAAAAAAGCTAAGTACCTTTATTTATGAGGTTTACTACAAGTATGTACATCATGTGTTTCCATTAATGACAAGATTTTCATATCTATATATAGCTAATTGTCAATAGTCTCCCCCTTTGGCAGTGATGGCAACAAATTAAGAAAAATTGGCCAAGTAACAAAAACTTTATTGAAATCTACATTACTTACTATCTAATACAAATAATTCATATTACAAATGCTCCCCCTTTTGATATGATTACTACATATTTATCTTAGTACAATTTTATTCTACAACTTCTTCCCCTTTGACATCAATGATAAGGGTTGGAAGATCCAAAGACTGCCAAACTTTCTATCTTGCTTCTACAAGCTAATATTATCTTTATCCAATCATCAAAATTTGTCTTCAAATTATTCATAGCTTTTTCCTATATGTCTTTTGTTGCTTTAAAAGAGGTGAGTATTGCACATAAGGTATATGATGCAATTTCAACTACATTAAGATTAGAGTAGGTAAAATTGGAAAAAGTGTCATTTTCTTTGACACATTCCTCCAACTGTCTCTCAATAGCTGATCTCTTTGGAGCAATAGGCTCTGTAAATTTTGATAGTCTTCTCAATACTTGTTTGTTATCAAATTGCAATTTGATAATATCAGTGTGAAAACTGACAACTTTTCTTTCAAACTCATCAACTCTGTAAGAAAGTTTTTGTATCTGACTGGTTAGAGCTTCCAACTCACTTAGCTTCCCTTGAATCCTGTTATCTAGCTCTATTGTCAACTTATGAGATAAAGTACATTTTTTTAGAGACAATAGTCCACCAAGATAGCTAAGAGGGGGGGGGGGGGGGGGGGGGCATGGGTGGTGAATCAATTATCCACCTTAAATAATCTTAACAATTCAAAAAAAGAAAATAAAAACCATACAAAGATGGATTTACATAATTACACTAGATATGTTAACTAGGGAAACCCTTGATCAAAGGGAAAGCCTCAGTGGGAATGATGCCTACAAGATGATGTGCTAATATAAATATTCCTTGTTAGGAGTCTATTACAAAACTTAGTACAAATGAGTCCCTGTTAGGAGACTTTGAATCCTTGTTAGAAGATTCCAATCTTGTTAGGAGTCATGCCAGCCCTATTAGGAGTTGTAGAAGATAAAAGGACCAACTGTCCAAACAACTTTAGGGGAAAAATAATTGAACTCAGTATGCAATTTATTTTTCAACTATTTATTTCAAAGTAATTGTATGTACTATACTTTAACATCTTTCCTCTATCCTATCAACTAGACCAATCACTATCAAACCTTGTAGACTAGGTCATGAACCTTGGATCCAAGCATTGAACTTTGGAACACATAATTAAACTTTGGCAATGAATTTTTCCTTCACATTAACTCTACTCTTCTTATCTCTACATTTTTCTCTTTGTGTTTCTTATAATCATTCAGATTCATCCATTCACACATTTTTATAATAAAGGAAAATGTCCTTCCTTTATATCAAATCCATAAAACAATTTCCTAAGTTAGCTATTAAAACTTCTCAATTAATTATTGTAGGACCTCATTAAGAACATGTTAAACTTAGCAATAACATTAATCTTCTTCCTTGTAACTTGAATAATTTTCTATACGTACAATATTATGATGAGTGAGCTTAGCTACATCATCTCTAGAATGTATTCTTTAAATCTTTAACTTAGGCTTCATCTACTAAGAGATATAACAAGTTTACCATAACATGCCTCTATAAACTCTATTTAAGAACAATCTTTATTGAAACTTGAATAACTTCTTCTAGACATAATATCTTGTGCTTCCATAGTTAGCTACATATACTAGACACTTAGTAGTATCTCCCTTTAACCTCCACTAGTGAAATTACTCAACTATCTATCCATATCAACTTGATATTTTCACTAGTCTTCTATCAAATACTTGAGAAAAATGTTATGTTGACATCAATGATAAACATAGCCATGAATAACATATCTCTCATGATTATAATCTAATCATATTTCTACAATACTTCCCCATAGGATTATCATCAGTATTCATGCTTCCAAAAGTTGGCCCCTTTGGCATTGATGACAACATAGATGAAAAACATCTAGTTCAAAAATTACCAAATGCAAAAGGCTATGAACATTTCTTTTCAAATCCTCTTCATCAATCATTCCACCCATTGATATACCTCAATGTGCTCTATGTTGTACTTCTCTAAAACTATATATTCCACACTGCTTTACATTGTTTTTCATGTTGTACTTCTCTCCCCCATTAACATCAATGTCAAAGGTTTCAACAACCATTAATCTCTACAAGAACTATCTAAAATTGGCTCAAGTGTCCAAAGACATTATTAAAAACAACATCCAAAAAGAGTTTTAGATTTCTCTTTCCATCATAGATACTCCCCCATATAGGAATCATTAGCATTCAATCCAAACAAACAATAGTGTTTTATTACACTGGACTGATGCACTCTTACATCATCTACTTTGATGTAGGAAGGGGCATAACCCTTAGCATACCTCATAAATACTCAAAAGTCTCTTTGGGAAGAGGTTTAGTGAAAATATTTGCAATCTTGTCTTTGGTACATACATACTCCAATATAATTTCCTTTCTTCCAACTTTTTGTCTTAACATGTGATACTTGATAGAAATGTGCTTAGTCACAGAATGTAATACTGGATTCTTAGACATATTCATTATGCTTGTGTTGTCACAATGTATGACAATAGGTCCACTGAACTCTATCTTTATATCATTCAACATCTGCTTCATCCAAACAACTTGATTATAATTTTTTGCTACTAAAACATATTCTGGTTCCACTATACTATGTGAGGTACAATCCCACTTCTTTCTTAGCCAAGAAATCAAACTTTCTCCAAGAAAGAAAGCTCCACTACTAGTGCTCTTTCTATCATCCATACTACCTACCCAACCAACATCAGTATAAGCATATAGAGTAAAATTATTAGATCTATCATACCATAATCCAAACTATGGTGTTCCTTTCAGGTATCTAAATATCCTTTTGATTGCTCTATAATGTACTTCTCTAGGATTAGCCTTAAATCTCACAATAATTCCAACTGCATTTGCTATATCTAACCTTGTGTGAGTCATATATTGTAATCCTCGAATCATATATATGTACTTCTTCTACTCAATAGTGGGAATCTCATCCTTTGTATATAACTTGTGTCTAGTTACCATAGGTGTTCCAAGGGGTTTACATGTATCCAAGAAAACCTTTTCATTAAATCTTTCAAATACTTAGTCTAAGAAACAAAGATTCCTTCTTTTTCCTGCACAATTTGTAATCCTAGAAAATAATTTTTTACTCCTATCATGCTTATTTCAAATTCCTTCTTCATTTGTTCTAAAAACTTGTCACTTTTATCATCATTTCCTCCAAATATAATATCATCAACAAATATTACCAAAATCATCAATCCATCATCAATTTCTTTCGAATATAGATTACTATCTACCATACCTTTGTTATATTCAAGCTTTGTCAAATGCTTGTCCAACCTTGCATACCAAGTTTTGGGTGCTTACCTCAAGTCATACAATGATTTCTTCAATCTACATAATATGTCCTTGTCATCTGTTAAAAATTAACCTTCAAGTTTTTCTGTGTATACCTCTTCTTCAATTTCTCCATTTAGAAATGCTAAGTTGACATCCATCTGATATACCTTGAATTTCTTATGTGTTGCATAAGCTAAGAATAACCTCACTACTTTCATTCTTTCCACAAAAGCATAGGTTTCATCATAGTCTATTCCTTCTTGCTATGAGTAACCTTAACATATCAATCTTTCTTTGTTCTTTACAACTTCACCTTGTTCATTTATCTTGTTCTTGAATACCCACTTTTTTGCTATCACATTCTTGTATGTTGGTCTAGGGACCAATTCCCATGCCTCATTCCTCACTATCTAATCCAATTACTCTTTCATGGGTTTCTTCCAATAGTCATCTTTACATGCTTTATCTATATTCTTTGGTTCAACTTGAGATATCAAACATAGTTCTTCATTGATTCTACTTCTTGTCATCACTATGTTATCTTTGCTTCTAATGATCTATTTGGGTGGAAGATTCTTTGTCATATTCTTACCAAAAGTAGGAGTTGTTATCTCAAGTCTTAGCTCTGTTGAAGGTTTTGAGCTTTGTTCCTACTTAGTCTCAAAGAATAATTCATCATTCCTTGGTTTAGTAATAAAATTCTCATCAACTCTTACATTTGCACTTTCCATAATAGTCTTAGTTCTTAGATTATAATATTGATAGGCCTTTATTTTCAATGAATAACCAATAAACATACCTTCATCACTTCTAGCATCAAACTTACCAATATCATCATCTCTTTCGATATAACATTTACTACCAACATTTTTGAAATACTTAACTATATGTGAGTGACCAAACCATAGTTCATAAGGGGTCTTGTTTGTGTCTTTCCTGACTTGTACTCTATTCATAGTGCAGACTACTATATTTACAACTTCTCTCCAAAACTTCTTGGATACATCATTCTCATCTAACATAGCTCTTGCTACTTCTATTACTGACATGTTTCTTCTCTTTGAAATGCCATTTTGTTTAGGGGTTCTCAGAGCTAACAACTATCTTTTGATTCCATTAGCTTTAGAAAAGATGTTAAAATCATTTGAAGTAAATTCTCATCCTCTATCTGATCTTAAACATTTAATCTTCATACTTGATTCATTCTCAACTCTACTCTTGAATACCTTGAACTTATCATTTATGCCTCATATTTTTCTTTAAGAAATGCAACACACATCATTCTAGAAAAGTTATCATCTTAAATCATAAAATACCTTCCACCATAGAATCCTTTAGTCTTCATAGGACCACTAAGATCTATATGTATAATCTTAAATTTTTCTTTAGTAGTAAACTTCTTGTTGGGAAATAAATTTTGTTATGCTTTGCCAATATGCACTCCTTGTAAATTGTGTTAGTAGGCTTTATAATCTTAGGAAAATATCTAATTGCAAACGTACTACTAGTCCTCACAATGTTGTCAAAGTTTATATGACAAAATCTCTAATCCCATAACCAATTGTCATCTATCTTTTCAACCAAACATGTCATTTTAGTGGTTAGCTGAAATATATTACCTCTAGATTTGGTTCCTATTCCAATTACCTTTCCATCTTTGTCTCTGATCATGCATGTCTTGTCTATGAACTATAACTGATAACCTTTATCCACTAATTTTTCAATGCCCAAAAGACTACACTTCAAACCATTAACAAAATATACATCCTCAATATTAGTCTTAGCATCAAGAGTTATAGATCCAATACCTTTCATTTGACATCCTGGATTGTTTCCAATTTTGATAATGCCTCCATCATGGATTTTGAAGTCAACAAACTTGTTCATATCACCAACAATATGATGTGAAAAACTAGTGTCAATTATCGAATCATATTTCTTTTCAACCTATGACACCAAAGCCATTTTGTGTAGACTTTCTTCTTTAATAGCTAAAAATCCTATTTCATCATCACTATCACTTATTTCTTGTTCATTGAAATCATCTTCTTTATTTGCATACAAACACACTCTATCTCTTCTAGGTTTGAAATTTCCTCTATACTTTTTCTCTCTTTTAGGACACTTCGATGCATAATGACCAAATTCTTTACAAGTCCAACATTTAAATATTTTCTTACCATCCTTTTCTCTTCTTACTAGAAGGGATACTCCTTCTTCTATCTTTCTATCCTCATCAGATCTGCTACTGCTAGTAAAGGCTCCCCTAAAAAATTTTCTCCTTGATAAACTAGATCAAATATTTGGGGCACTAAAATTTATTTTAGTTCTAGTCAATTCTTTGGACTGTCTAAGTTCATTCTTAATTGCTTCAAGTCTTCCAAGTAATATTTCCTTTGTGAAATCTTTGGTGCAAGAGATCAACAACTGTATCATTTGAACTACTGGCTTAAATGGCAGTGCTAATCTCTTCAATATCTTACATATCACCTCATCATCTTGCTCAGTTCCTCTTTGAGATCTAATACCTATAGTAATTTTTGATATCCTAACTACAATTGTTCTTATAGATTCATCTTCATAATCTTAGCATCTTAAAATGTACAAATCCAACTTTGTAACCTCAATTTCTTAGAATGTTCATCTCCTTCAAAACTATTTTTGAAAGATTTCCAAATCATATGAGAGCTAATAAGTGACTTTACTTGGTTGTACTCAATTTCAATAGGTGCAAACAATAGTGCTTCTCTAGCTCTCATGTCATACATGAAAAGTTCCCTTTCTTCCTTGGTACAAATTTCCAAATCTTTCTCAACAATGATTATCTTTTCTGATTTTTTCAAGATCCAATATCCTAGACCCATACACAATAGATGTGTCATCATCTTTTCCTTCTAATTATTTTAATTTGTTCCATTGAACTTTAGACTATCTTTTCTAAATATGTTCACCATAGATCTCCCAAAGTTGTTAAACTTTATCTTCAAGGTCCTAATGCTCTGATACGAATTGTTAGAAACAATAGTCCACCAACCCAATTGAGAGGGGGGGGTTGCTAAATTAGTTATCCAATAATTAAAACATTTATCCATCTTAAATAATATTAACCATTCAACCAAAGTAAAAAAAAACCATAGAAAGATGCACATACACAATCACACCAGATATGTTGACTAGGGAAACCCTTTATCAAAGGGAAAACCCTAGTGAGAATGATGCCCACAAGATGATGTACTGATATAGATATTCCCTGTTAGAGGATTGACCTTGTTAGGAGTCTACTACAACACTTAGTAGATATGAGTCCCTATTAGGAGACTTTGAATCCTTGTTAGAAGATTCCAACCCTGTTAGGAGTTGTGTTAACCCTATTAGGAGTTGTAGAAGATAGAAGGACCCACTATCCAAATATCTTCTGGGGGAAGATCATTTAACTCATTGTCCAACTGATCTTTCAACTATTCATTGCAGAATAATTGTATGTACTATACTTTAACTTCTTTCCTCTATCTTATCAATTGTACCAATCACTGTTAGACCTTTTAGAACCTTAGATCCAATTATCAAACATTGGATCATACAATAAAACTTCAGCAATAAATATTTCCTTCACATTCACTCTGCTATCCTTATCTTCACATTCTATTCTTTGTGTTTCTTATAATCATTTACATTCATCCATTCACACCTTTTTATGATAAAGTCAAATGTCCTTCCTTTATATTGAATCCAGAAAATAATTTCCTATGCCAACTATTACACCTTCTCAATTAATTATTATAGCACCTCATTAAGAACATGTTACACTTAGTGGTAACATTAATCTTCTACCTTGTAACTTGAATAACTTTTTGTACATGCAATATTATGATGAGTGAGCTTAGCTACATCATCTCTAAAATATCTTCTTCACATCTTTAACTTTGGCTTCACAGAATAACAACTTTGCTAAGAGATATAACATGTTTATGAGAACATGACTCTATAAACTATATCTCATAATAGTCTTCACCAAAACTTGCATAACTTTCTCTAGACATAATATCTTGTGCTTTCTAGGTTCGATACATATACTAGACACTTAGTAGTATCTCCCTTACACCTCTCTTAGTGAAAGTAATCAACTATCAATATGTACAAACTTGATCTTTTCGCTATTCTTGTGTTATATATCGAAAAAAATTGCTATAGTGATATCAATGACAAACATAGTCATGGATGTAACATATCATCATGATAATGATCTAATCATATTTCTACAATACTACCACATATGAATATCATCAAAATTCATGCTTCCAACACATTTGATGAACAATACCTTACCAACTTGTTGAAATTTTTGAAGTTCCTTGATACAAGTATTAAGATTCATCAAATCATTTTTAATATTTTGACAAATGGTGCTAAAAAGATTAGCATCATATGAAATTTGAGACTTAGACTCAACAACATTCAAAAAATTTGTAAACTCATCATCAAATTATTTTACAATTGCTTGAGCTCTCTATCTAGGGTCTACTTCTATATTTTTGTCTAAGAGGGTTTTGTGCAATGTGTTAGTCACCTCCATTATTGCCCTTTGTAAACTCTTGACTTTTCTATTCTTCTTAATCAATTTTTTCTTTATGAGATCAAGTTGTTTTTATTATCATCATCACCTAGAAGGTTAGTGAGAGATATAGGACTGGATGAGTTAGACACTTTTACCATATCTTCCTCTTGTTTGTTCTCTGCTGCCTTCTTTGATTTTCTCTCTTCGTCTTCTTTTTCCTCTCTTTCTTTTCTTTATTTTTCTTTCTTTTATGATTCTTTCTTTTCTTTTTTATTTTATCTTCTCTTTTCTTCTTCTTTTTTCTTCTTCTCCTCCTTAAGAAATTTTAACTTGGCTCTTTCAACTTTTTTCTTTTCTTCTTCTAGTTGTCTTTTCTCTTGTTCAATCAATCTCAATTGAGGCTACATATCTTCTTAATAATATTCAAGCTAATTGAAAGGGTTTTCATCAATGTTAATAGTAAGATTTGTCTGATCAATCTGTGTAGTATCACCACTTACTGATACTTCCAAAGTTTTCTCTATAATGGTAGTTTCTACCTTTAGCTCACTCATCATTTGATTAATGGCTACTATAGTTTCACTTATTATAACATTCTTTTCTCCCACCATGACAAAAATGGCCTCATCTTACTTTGCAAGTAAGGTGCTAGTTTCTTCATCAATTTTTTGATTTCATCTTCATCATCTATCTTGCACATAGTTCTTAGCATTGACTTCTAAAGTTCTATGTCTTCTTCATGAACTAGTTCCTTCTTAGCGATAAGTCCATCATAGACTTTTTGATTTATCATGCCTTTAATAGTCTCAAGTTTCAAGTTAACAAGAATCATATATCTCATAGTAGAGATATATGTTTGTTCCTTCTCAATATCATTGTATAAATCATAGAGCTTGTTCATCTACACAAAGTATCCTTGATTGACAATGACTATATTTATTTTCTCTATCTTTGGTTTCCACGGTTGCCTTGTCTTACCTACTGGCTACATGGAAACAATAACCTTTTCTATCTATTTGACTTCTTCTACTTCTACTTCATCTTTGCTAGAATCTTCAATTTTCAACAATTCCTTCTTCTATTTGCCAGGTCTAGTATCCTGTTGCTTGACTATCTTTGCCTTTTGATTCTCAACTTCTTCTAACCTCTGAGACTTCCTCTTAGGTTCACTAGGTTGTTCTGCTAATACAACAACATAAGGAAAGCTCTGTTCTATAGGATTTTCTACAATAGATACAACAAATGCTTCACCAAGTAATAGAGATGTCACATACATCACATCTTGTTTGCCAATATGTTTTAGTTCAAAGATCATTTGTCTTACTACCTGTGATTCACTTTCTATCATACTAGCCTCACTTAGTGCTTTCTTTACCATAGTCTAAAATTTCTTATGAGATGCTTTCTCTAATAATTCCTGGTAGGTTGACTGATTTACCTCCCCATATGTTCCAAATCTGTATGAAGCTTGATCTATTTTGAATTTCAACATTAAATCAATGTAACCAATAGCTACATCATCATTCAACTCATTATCTAAGGTCTCAAGAAATGTTTCCCTTGGTTCCACTACTTCAATATAGGTTAGATCTGTATCCACCATAAAACATATATCATTCTTAAATCTACCAATAATTGTAGAGGCAATTTTGTATCTCTGTTTCATCTCATTTTGAAATGTCCTCATAATCAGATTTTTGTTGTCCAAGATTTTCTCTACAAGATGCCTTCTACACAAATCTGTTATCTTGTCCATAATACATCTTTCACTACTCATAATATTAGTAACTAATAGAAATGAAAATCTCTTAAGTACATGAAAGTAAATGTGATTAATTAGAGACTAAAATCTAAATACACCATTCTTAGTCCTCTTAATCCTTTCCAAATTCTCAGGGAGTTGCACTCTCAAAATCTCACTCAAATTCACTTTTTCTTTCTCAACACAAATCTTATAAGCTACATAAATGAAACTTGTTGACAACTCATCACCTTTGGAACTCCCAAAAATAGAATATGCAATGATTATGCTCAAGAATCTCACATCATGTTGTTTGATGGTGTTCATCACCATTGCCTTACCATTATAAACTACTTTGGTGTTAAGTTCCACCTTCTTCTTAACTAGTTTCTCTCTAATGGATACACTGCCTTGCTTACTAAGACCAATAACCTCATGTATAGAAGGTCGGCATAAATATCAAATACATCTTCTCCTATCCAAACATTTCCATTGTTAATTTTGTTTAATATAATTTTAGTCCACTCTTTAGTATAAGGTTCATGATAAACTAATATCTGACTAAGTCTAAATCCTTCAGATGCTCATAGCTGGCCTTTACAATCATATCATGATTAAAAAAAAATTCCATGTCCTTGTTCATGAATTCACTTCCAAAAATCTCAAATTTTCTAGACAAGTAACTTCATCCATCTTCTAATTATACTACATTTTTTTAGAGTAATAGATAAAGCTGAATTAGTGTTTTCCTCTAAGGTTTTCACAAGAACAGCCTTCACTTTAGGTCTATCAACATTCTCAACATTTTGAACTACTGACATATCCATAATTACACCAAATAGAAATTTATCCAACAAATTTTGTGAAAGAAATGATCAAATTACCTTTTTCTAAAGTATGGTTTTCCTCAAAATGGTCTTTACAAATCGCTTCTGAAATGATTCAAAATGTGGAAATAGTTATATTTTGTACTTCTTTTATCCAATCTTGAACTTGCATTAATTTTGTACTTTTCTAACTTGAAAAATCTATTAATTATATTCTAAAATCAAGTATCTACTCAAGATCATCTATTTGATCTTCAAATTCTATCCGTGGATAACTATAGCTTCCATGCATCATAACAATACTTCACAAAACTTCACGTCATGAAATTCACTATAAAAACATAGATTTCATCTACTATTATAGAGTCAACCTTCTTTGATTATAATAGTAACTCTTATTTCCTTCATAATTTGTTACCAAAAGATCCAAATTCCAAGCGGGCTTAGCCACAATCTAGACTCATCTAAATACACGTTTTCCCAACCTCACTACTCATAGTTCTATCTCTACCTAGAATTCTGAGTTCTAGTGCAAGCTTAATTCAACTTAGTTGAATCAAAGTCAATTCCTAACTTTAATCTCTCTATCTTTACATCATCTAACTTTTCTTCAAAAATATTTAATCATTTTACAAATGCCTCATCAAGCTCTTCTCAAAGTTCACTAACTACATTTATTTGATCTTCATTGTCTTTCTTAGTTTCAAAGTTGCTTTCATGATTCCTTATGTCATTTCTAAAGTTTCTTGCATTGTTTCTACTATCCATTCTATAGTACTTTCATGTGTGTCTAATTTTGTTGCATAACTAACATACCGGGGTTCTACTTCTAGGATTTCATTTATTAATAGGTGCTTGACAATTTCAGTCTATGTGTCCAGAGTTGTTATACTTATAACACACAATCTACTTTCTTCCATCAAAATGTCTTCTTTCTCTTGATGTACTCTCATTGGATATTATTCTATCTACAAGGTTAGTATTTCTAGACATTCTACTATTCCTTTTATCATTATCATATTTAGGCTTCTTACAATATATTTCTTTGTGACCCATACCATGATAATTATGACAATAAAAATATCTAACATGATTAAATGACTTATTTGTACAATTTATTTTTATATGATGTATTTGATTACATGAAAATCACTTACCTCTAAATTCATACTTGGGTTCCTTAGGAGATTATACTTGTTTAGGTTCATCCAATTTATTAGTTTCCTTCTTTAATCCAACTTCTTTGGATTTATTAGAAGATAGACTAGATTCAATCTTATCATCAGATCTATCTTTTTCTTTTAGACCTGATCCACATTTAGGTTTGTTTGTAGACATATTAAATAGGTAACCAAGACCATTCTTATCATAGGTAGGTCTCTGTATTGGCATAGATTCATCAAGTTTTTTTCTACTAGAATAAATAGTTTCAAGTTGTACCTTACTTTGAGTTAGTTCACCTTTCATAATAGTGTTGTACTTTTGAAGTTCTTCATGATCTATTCTTAATGCTTTAGGATCAAATGTCAACTTTGCTAGATTGGCTCTAATATATGAATTTCCAATCTTTAATTCAAATTCAACTTTCTTAGGATCACTCTTCAAACTTAACTTTAGATTAGTAATCTTCAACTTATGCTTCAACATCTTGTACTTTGTTTTCATCATTGAATATTCATCATCACCATTTTTTGATCCAATATATTCAGGTTTGGATCTGAGATGTTCAATTTTTTTTTTTAGTCATCCAATGTATACTTTGGAGTCTTCATATCTATCCTTTAGCTTATCTCTTTCTTTGGTAAGGAGATCAATTCATTCAAGTGCCTCTTCAAGGTTCTTCATAAACTTTTCCATATCCATAGGGATCTCACTTAAGTTGTTAAGCTTCTTTTGTGTAATTATGCTTTGATATGAATTGTTAGATATAATGAATTCTAAGAAGGGTGGGGGGGAGGTGAGTCAATATTCTACAAACTTTTGTCACTAACTAGATATTATTAATTACTTTGAACTATGCATAAGAAAGTAAAAAAAAAATGTTGAATAGTAAAAGTAACCATACATAAGGAGAACTCATAACACCATATTTTTTTAATGAGAAAACCTAGCCAAGGGAAAACCTTGGTGGAAATGATTCTTACAAAGATATACTAATATATATGTTCCTTTTTAGAGGATGGACCCTATTAGGAGTGTTGGTGTTTTGAAACAATGATGGTTCCAAATTACCCAATGAGAATAAGGTACATCTAGGGGCAGCTAACTCCCATCTTCAACATACCATTTTAGACACAAAGGAAATTATAAGGCTAGAACCTTCTTCTACTTTAGGCTCTGCAAAACCTAGGTGGGTGGACCTCAAATTCAATTTATATGGTACTAGTGTGAAAACATATTCTTGAATCTTGACAAAGCAGATATAACCCATAATCTTCTAATTTTTATGTATAGATCTTAGACATGGAATAGCTAATAACATGACCTAAGTAATTGATAAGCTAATGATAATGATTTTAACAAAACCCCAAATATGTAGTAGTAAGAACAAATTGATCCTATAGCTGATCAATGCCTTATCTACTAGGCAATTCCATGAATCAAACACATACATCTATGATACCAATAAGATATTCCATATAATCAAATATAAGATCTATCTAATCAGTTTTTGAATTATATATTGGTGTTCATAAAGACCTCATTCTTATGAATTATCCTCAAAATAACCAACAATCCTATCAAACACATCAAGCATTTACTTGACCCTTTGTTCAAATGGTAAAATATATCAGACATACAACCTTAAGGGGATGCAAATGGGTCTAAGTTCTTTTCCCTTAGACCACATAAGATTGCAGATTATAGAGATAGGAGACAAGAATTGGAATGAAAGTAAAGTGATTCTACTCATTTGTATTCATTTCTTTGAAACTATACATTCAGATGCATGAAATTAAAACATAGAAACACCTAACAGATTAGAACTAGCTATATTATTTTCACTACTATTGTTCATACAAGATAATTATGTTGAATAATGTGGTCTCATAGTGATGAGAACACTTCAAAATTGGAATCTTGGTTTCACAAATCTAAGAACACTCAAGATTGGAACACACATGGTATCACATCAATGAGTCTTTTTTCTCCAAAATTGGAATCCCCACAATGAATGAAAGAAAGAAAGATATAGACAAGGAATACATTCCTAAATTTTATCTAAAAATGAAATGTGTCCACTTGAAATTCCATCCTTGGTAGTTGTAAAACCTTTCTCATCTTTCTACCCATTTGATCTGATCCTTCAATCATGACTCCAACTTCAATCCTAAAATTCATCACAGCTAGAAAACATAATATTCTCATAACTAAAAAGTGGAGCCAAATTATACAAGAATGACATAATATCCTTAAAACTAACCCAATATACCTTTTACCATGTGTTTTTACCAGGCTTGTCACTGTATTTTCAATTTTCACCAATTTCACTAAGAAGGCCCAAATTTTACATTTTTGAATATAACTTAAATTAGTGACCACTTGTGTAGAAAAAAAGTCCAGAATCAAAAAGTTTGTCTTCTCTTGGTTTAGGTGATATATAATATTGCAATATTAGCTTACTGAAAATTGCCAGAATACCATTTTGAAAATCATGCCTCTACTATGGCTCTTTAACTAAATCTCAATTTTCAAAAATTTAAAAAACTTCTAAAGTTCAGACATTAGAATATATCTCTTTTTGAATTTAAAATTAATACATGCTTTTCTAAGAAAAATTTAAAAAATTTACTTTTTGATATTTTCTATTTTTCTCCTACCAAGAAATTTTGGGTCAAACCACCTTTGACTAGGCACCATGTCACACCCTTTTATTAGTCCATAAGCACTACCACATGGCAACTTTTCATTCATTGCTCAAATTGCCACATCATCTGCCATGTCACTACTAACTCAGTGCCTAAAACCATGTGTTAGCTAGTGCTTTCCTGCATGCATAGTCAACATTTTCCATGTCGCATGCGAGAATGCACCTTGGTGACATGTGACACACTACACCAAGTCAAGACCTTAGAATTTGACTAAGCTAGGTGACCCCTAACATGTGTCACTTTAGAATTTTTTTGACAAATGCCATGTGTCAATTTTGGATTAGTTCTTTGGTCCACCTCACTGCCACCTAATCATGTTGACCGGACCACCAATATTAGTGTGTGGATCAATTCTCTTCTCCCTCCATTTGGAGGGTAGAGGAAACACATTTGGACATGTAGGACAAGATATGTTGGTGGCCCTTCTCCCTGGGATTCTTAATAGAACAAAAATCAAATCAAGTAAATGAGCATAGACTAGCCATCAGCTTCCCCAAGAACTCCTCAAATCTTTGATTACCATTCACTTTAATGCTATGAACTTCCTCAAGAAGGAAGAGGGGAAGCTAGTTATCAAACTTGAGAAATTCTCAAGAGAAACAACCTCACATTCCTTTATCTTCACTTATCTAGACTTTTGTAGGAGAACCAAGCTAAGCTACCTCAATTGTAGCTTGAACCTTCTCTTCCAAAGCTCTTTTATGCTGGGCTTCCTCCACCCTAGCTTTTTCTTCCTTTCCAACAAATTCATCAAAATTAAGAGGAAGAAAATGACCACTAGCCTTGTTCTCACTAGACTCATCCACAAATAGTCAAACATGTCCTTTAGGGTCTCTAGTCCAATTGATAAGCTATTTTTTTGGTAGATGGATGAGGAATTTCTCTATCTGGATCCTTGATATCTAACATAGTGAGGAATTCAAGATCATCCCACCACCACATTTCTAGTTCAATAGGCATTGGTATTCTCAAAGGTGACTTTTAATATGAGTCTAGCCACATTTCTCTTTTCTAAACAGCATTATTTACATACCTTTTCCCTAGAAATGCCACTATATAAAATACAACATTTTGGAATGCCTATTCACTATATATATTTGTTTCATTGTGGAAATGGCCTACAGCTTCTTGAGCTTACTCATGAGGAAAATCCAAGTGCATCCAATAAATTTCCAAACAAATCATGTTTTCCAAAAATAAAAAAGCTTTTGTTAGATGTTATAATTAAGATGAGATACCTTCCTAATCATCAAAATAATTTTGGTCTCTAAATATTTTCAATTTCACATCTTATCAATCTAGTGCAATTAATCAAGCCCCAAAGCGGGTCCAGCTAATTTTTTTTCACTTTTGAACACCTGAATCATCAAAGTGGCCTACTGAATGTATGAGAATAATTAAGATCAAAATTGACTGCTAAAAAACCATTTAAAACTAAGTTCATTTCTTTCTGCAAGTTGTCAACTTTGTGCCAAGAGGTCCTTTGATTGGCTTTAAAAATTGACCCAAACACTTGACCGGGCTTTGAAATCAAACATATTGATTCTCTGTTACACATACTTGCATATGTCAAATCTCATCTCACGATGATTTTAGAATCAAAAGATATTAACTATTAAAGTTGCTCACACAAAACTGCCTACAAACAAACATGTCAGAAAACCACAAAAAGTGTTCTATTTTGGCTTTGAAAATTGGGCAAACTAACACTTGGGGAAACAAAAACTGGGGCAATAGTTAACTATCATGTAGAGAGTATAAATCTATGATTTGGTCTCATGATGAATAACATAATGCATTTGGTGAGTGGTCAAAGTAGGCTACTCAGAATTTACTAACTGGAAATAATGTCAGAAAAGCATTTTTTGCAAATGGAATGGACCTAGAAAAATGTGTAGATGGAGTCATCAAAATTTCAAAATTGGCACACTTAAAGTATTTTCAAAGTAGAATGTAGTGGTAAAATCCATTCAACCTCACTTATCATGGATCTAGGGATATGACATCATGAATAGGGGTACAAACCAATCTGCATTTACTGACACTAGTAAAAAGTTACAAATTGCATTTGGAATCAATTTTGAAAATTGATCAAATAGATTCTTCATAAGCTCAAAATTGAGACATAACAAGTTTATAACCACTATAATATAATTCAAAAGGAATTTTCTCATCTCACTCAATTGGGTCAAAGTTATAAAAAGTCAAAAAGGGCCTCCCAAAATTTAGAACAATTCACATCAGCATGACAACAATAAATCACCAACTTTGAGGGATTCAAAACCTAGTCAAACAAATTCAAAAGGACTCAAAGTCTAAAAAATAGGCTCTCTTGTATGGATATTAAACACTCTCAAAGTGGCAGGTCATGAAACATTACTATATGCAAGATATTCAATTACAAACACAACCTCCTATCGTTGCTTGACACTTTGGCAAAAATGCAAATTTGGAAATTGCTGAAAATGGGACATCATGAAATGGCTTGAAATGGAAAGTTACCTTCATGGAATGAGTAGACATACTGAATGCAAGGTGTTAGAAACATTAAACACCTCTTAGGCCTCCAATTATAGCTAGGTATGCATGCATTAAAAAAGTGCTTAAGTTTTCAATGGTACTCAAAATCGGGACTTCAATTTTGAGTTACAATAGTGGCTCTATTTGGGGATGCATGTCCCTTGTGGGTATGGCAAGGATTCAAATCTCTAGAAGAAGCATACCACATGCTTGACATTAAAAAATTCTCTTGAACAACTTTATTGAAAACAAGGAAACTACATTAACTGTACAAGGGGTAGCTTGAGGCCACCAAAACTTACTCAAACTTCTTACCTCTGTCAAATACCTAATTTTCATTTGCATTTTTTTGAGGTAAACTAAAAATTTCACTTTCATTTTTTTTTCCATTTTCAACAACACCTTCACTTAACTCATGAGGCAAAACAAAATAATTGTCATCATTCTCATAGTGCATATAAAACTCAAAGGCTATTTCATCATCATGCTCATTATTATACAAATTGAAATAAGAATCAAAATCCAACAATGATTCATCCATGCCATCAATTGGAAATACAAAAACTTCATATTCGACACCATTCACCAAGTCACATGTACCAAAAACTTGCAACTCACCATGTCCCTCTAGCTACAAAGAGTACAATGGATCCAAATCAACTTCATGTATCATTTCATCACATACCAAATTAGATTTGAAACTCACCAAAAAATTATCATCATAGTGTTGGATACAATTGATCAATTTTGTGTTGTCTTTGATGTTACACAAATCTCATATTAGTTGATAGTTAGTGCATGTTGAGCTCACTTGGTCAATGAAGAAATCTTTCCTAGTCTACTAAGCATTCCTGAGTTTACTCTATATAGAAGGAAGTTATTGCTGAGCTCACTCGAGTGTCGAAGGAAGTTAAGCTGAAAAGAGTGTTAATCAAGCTCACTTGATTAATGAAGGAAAAGTTAAACAGAGTTAGTGCTAATTGAGTTCACCTAGTTACCAAAGGAATTTTGTAAGTTCATAGTGTTAACCAAGCTTCTGTTGGTTAATACATGAAATCACTTCAAAATTAGTTTCCACTGAGCTGGGTCAGCTACCAAAGAATTTTCTTGTTCAAACATATAAAGCTTAATTATTTTACCTATTGATTCTAGTTGACTGAGGTGATGAATATTGGCTATTCTAATTTGTATTTGAGCCAACTTGACAATCTAAAAGGTATAAGTAAAAGGTCAAATTGTGATTTCAAACATGAGTGTGATGTGTGCAACTTGAATGAGTTGAAAGGAGATAATAAGAGTAAGCGAACTTAAAGGCTAAGAAGGTATCTTTGTGGAGCATAAAAGTGTTATTCAATTACGAAGGATCAAGTATGAACCAGAGTAGAGATCTGTAATCAAAAATTTAGTTGCATCATAATAAGGTCATTTCATTGTTACTCTCTAACCATTATAGTAGTGATCTAAAATCTCTTAACAGAGTTGGTTTAATGGCCATTTGTAAATCCTCTAACAAGGTGGCAATTCCTTTAAATTGTTTAAAGACCTTTTTCAAGGTCACTCCTAATAGGGTAATTAAATCCTTTAATAGGGTCACACCTAATAGTGTGTTTTTTAACTTTTAACAAGGTTGGCTCCTAATAGGGCTCACTTTAGAAGAGTGAAAAAAAAATAGTAACTAGTTACATTGGTGGTTTTTCCCAAATTGGGTTTCCACATTGAATCCTAGTGTCTCATATGTTCATGCTTGAAAATAATTAATAATAACATCTTAAGATTCACTAAAGTAATTCACACTCTGCATTTACCAAGTTACAACAATTTTTGTGTGTTTACCAAGTAATAACAATAATCTATTTTATCAATTTGAATTTTATAGTTGACATCTAAGGGATTTGAGATTTATTTTGGTGGTATCTGATTCACCCCCCCTTCTTAATTACTCCTCTTATATTTCCAATAATTAGTTTTAGAGTTTTGGTGCTTGTAGAGAAATTTTCAAGGACCTAAGCTAAAGATCACAATGTCTTACAAGAGAGAGATTCCAAAGCTAAACAAAGATAACTTTGCAGCATGGGAAGGACTTATGAGTCTTCATCTAGCTACCATCAGTGATTCAGGATGCAAATATCTTGATGAAGTATATAAAACTCCTACTTGAACATTATTAGTTGATGACATTGCTAAGAAGAAGAACCATAACATCATGATGATTGACATTGTATCTGCTCTCAGTTATGCTAAATTTGATGAGGTCAAAGACTATAAAATTACTTTTGATAGGTGGAACAAGCTGAAAGAAATCTATCGAGGAGATTGTTGGAAATAATCAAGACTAACAAGGTTACTAAGAGGGGAGGGGTGAATCAGTAACCCTAAAACTTTAATTCAATTCTACAAAATATCATATTTACCTTTCATTCATCTAATCTAATGTATGCATGAAAATATAAACATTTGTAACACATGAACACACAGATTTGGTGACCTAGAAACCTTCCAATTAGAAGGTAAAACTGGGGTGGGGATGATACCCACAAAAATTCAATACTGTAGTATAAAGGTGGCCGGTTAAAGCTTATAATGATCACTTCTGATGATCTTCCCTATTAGGAGCAAGTAGGATTGCTAGATCTACCTTGTTAGAGGATTTACAAACATACAATGAAGTATGCACTTTGTTAGGAGATTTACAAAAGACTATTAAGTCTACTCTGTTAAATGATTTACAAACTAGTTCACTTGTTAGGGTGAAGCAGTGGATCTGGTTACAACTGATTGCTGATAAGATCTTTTGTGCTTTGATTACCTGATGTGATAAATATAGCTTTTCTGTATCAATGTTGACCTTTCTGTATTCCTCTTTTCTGCTAGTGATTTGGTTTCCTTCTTCTCAAAATATTGCAACACAATACAACCAATGATATTCAACATCTCATTATTTCAAATCATATATACCATTCCAATATTTACACTGGCAAGGTCAGCCAAACACAAGTGAACAAATATTACTGAGTCGACCAGATGGTAGAAAACTCGAGTTCCACAAACTGACTCAGTGACCTTTTGATACTCAACATCCACTATAATACTCTGCATCATCATGCACTCGATAAGAGTAGAGGCACGGTCCATACTAATCATTTTGAGTAGCTTGGAATTTGGTAACCATTGGTGACTCGATCAATATTGTGTCACTCGGTAAAAATTGAATCCATTGATAACCTTCTTCACTTGGTAAACACTGATTCCTTTGTTTACCTTGATCACTTAGTAAAAACTAAGCTCTTTGTTTACCTTGATCACTTGATAAACACTAAGTTCTTTGTTTACCTTGATCACTCGGTAAACACTAAGTTCTTCTAATGACTTAGTGAGCACTGATTGTTTGGTAAACACTGCAAAGCTCAGTAACCACTAACTGCTTGGAGAACACTGTTCCGCTCGATAACCATTATGAACTTGGTAAATATTGCTGAACTGCCCATATGCTCAGTTTCCAAAGGAATGCTCAGTATCAACTGTTTACCTATGAAATTTATAAGGTAACTGCTAAATGCTCAGTGTGAACTGTAGACTAGGTGATGAGCTCAGTAAGCATTTAGAATCGAATAAGTGTTGTGACTAATGAAAAATATATCATAATTCCAACAATCTTCCCCTTTGGCATTAGTGAGAAAAACACTTACGAGCCAAAACTTATATACAATATTTGACATACTGATGATTGATTCTACTGAATATACATGATTTTCTTACATATAAATCCCCCATACAATATACACAAGGTATTTACATGAGTTATATGACTTTTATTCACAGTATCTCTTTGCCCCTTTGTACATTTATCTCACCAATATTTCTTCCTGAGTATCTCTTTCTCCCCCTTTTTGACAATAATGCCAAAGAATAAAATAATGTACTTACATAGAGACTCCAAAATGTGAGATAAACTTTGAATGTACCTTGAGAATGAGTTGCAGAGTCTTATCCCAATTCTCTTGCAGGATTTTGCATGTGGATAGAGCTATTTGAACTTCTGCAGAGAGTTCAATCACATGATCTGCAACGAAGAAATTGTTTTCATGGATCAATGTTTTTGAATGGGCAATGTGCTTCTGCATTGTGTCCATGATGGGAAGGATCATATTCTAAATATCTAACAATGTAGATTGGATCCTTGACTCTTCTGTCAGCAATTCTGCTTTCTTTTTTGACAAAAAATTGATCCTGAGGTGATGAGATGAGGTTGAACTAGGGTCAAGCTTCAGGTGTTGTGCACTTGCCTTTAGATCCTCATCTATCTTATTCAATTGCTCTCTTATTTCCTTAATATTGGTAACATCACAAAGCTTAGCAAAAAGAGATGTTACATTATTAAAATAATTTTCAATATTGGCCAAAAATGTGGTTAATTCAACCTGTTTTATTGCTATGTGCTGAGCAATGTGCTCAAGCACCTTATTATCAAATTTCTTTTCTGCCTTCTCCATCAACTTTTCTTGATCGGAGGTATCCTCATTGAATTTATTTACAGCCTCTTCTAACTGGATCAAAATTTGTTAAGTAGAATCTACATCAACACCTATAGCCTCTATAATTATATTCCGAGCATTCTTAATTATTTTATATTCCTTATCCCTTTTAGACCTTAGCTATTTCTGCATAGCCTTCATCTCAATTAGTTGACTAGCATACCTCATTTCTTCAATGGTAGCATTTTCATAGTCAATCTTTGGAATTACTATCTTAGTGTCTAGGTCAATATCTTCAGGAATTTCCTTTGTAGTGATCATAAGTCTTAATAGTTGCTTTTGTTTGACTTCTATGATGACTAGTTTGACCTTGGGAATAGACACAATAGTAGAGATGGAAGGGCTAGCAGTGAAAACTAGGATGCTTGGGGGTTGAGTGCCAATAGGAGTATATACCGGGTCAAAAATTGAAGTACTTGCTGAAAATGGTGATACACTCGGTAATGCAGTATCTAAACTAACTAGATTTGAAGTAGATCTAGATAATGCTGACAAAATTGTAGAACAAATTGGAATCGACAAAATTGTGGAACTTACTGCTATTCCATTTGGTGATGATGGAGCTGAGAAGGCTTGCTCGGTAGCTGAAGAAGAGGAATGTAGCTTGGTAGATGAAGTGGTAGACACTTCCATTGATGATACCTGGAGCTGAGATGTGGTAGGTACAGATGATATATTTGATGTAGATGTGACCAAACCCATTGAAGCTGACTCTAACCTTGATGATGTCACACTTTTAGGTGGAGAGTGAGGAAGGGATGCAATAATTGCTACTGCAATTTTCACCAGATCATCTTCCTCCTTGTCTTCTTCCTCTTTATCTTCCATAAGTGTATGTAGCTCTCCTCTTGAGACTGTGATGGATGAAGTGCTATCAAGCTCATCATCACTATTGATGTCATCATCTTTGATTTCTATTGGGTCTACACTGGGCTTATGTAGATGATAGATGTTTTTCCACATGTTTGTAGCATCATTTCCAACATGTTCAATGTCTTTAATCAAAATCAAACAAGTGTAGAGTCTGATCATCATTTTACCTTCATGGTTTTTCATTTTAGCTTTTACTTCTGCTCCAGTGAGACTTGGTTGGAGATTCTTCAGAGATTGCTCATAAATATCTTTTACTGTTTGGGTGGTTGACTCCCATTTTGGTTGCAATCTCTCCAGTAGTTCTTTTGAGATTTGAGGGGCAATCTAGTCTAGGGAGTATTTCCATTCACCCATCTTGTTGAGTACCAGTTCCTCAATTTGCATTTTTTCAGCATTAGTTCTAGTTTCAAATTTCAATGCTTTGAAATTCGTAATGCCAACTTCTTCCTCCAATTGTTTGAGCCTTTGCTCAAATGTGGGTGCAGGCCTGACTAGTATAGGTTCCTACTTACCTTTCCTAGTTCTTCTGGTAAACACTGCAGTAGGCTTCTTCTTAGGTTTGGTGATGATTACCTTGCCTTTCTTCTTTGGTTGTTCCTCTATAAATTCTTCTTCTTCACCTTCTTCATCTTCACCTTTTCTCTCGATGAGCATAAGAGGACCGGTAGAAGTTTTCAATTTGGCTATTTTTCTCTTACCCTTACTTATGGCCTATGGTAGCTTGATTTCAAGCTCAATTCTGGCCTTATCTTCATCATAGGTTCCAAAAATTTGTTGCCTAGGGTCTACTGGCTCATTTACCAGTGCTTCTATAATGTCTTTAGCTTCATCAATATTTACCTCATAAGAAAGAGGTTTCACCCATGCAACCCAGGGTCTGACTGCCTAAATGTATACCTTGTCACAATCAACCATAAAAAACACATCATCTTTGTAGTCCTCAACAAGCTTAGGAGGGATTTTGAATCTATTATTCATCCTTTCTTTGAAGTATTCAAAATAATTATCCATAATACTATCAAAATTTTCACCCATTTCTGCTACAAACTCATTTATTTGATACAAAACTGGAATATCTTTTCTCCATACAACTGTACCTTTTGAAGGGAAAAAATTTTTTACATAGAAAAATAAACAAACTAATAAAGAACCAAATTTACAAGAGTTGGTTTTTGAGGTCCTTATACTATCCATGTTTTTATTAAGTTTTTTCAGCAGAACATCTGCTAGGTCATACTCCATGTTTTTCTTCACAACCTTATAGGCTAAATCTATAGCCTCATAGGGCATGCTATTCAATCTACTGGAACTATACATCTTAGATGCAATTAAATAAATTTCAAATCTTAGCTCTATATCAGATGCATTGTTAGGTTTTAATCCACTGCCATCCCATTCAGCTAGGGTTAACTTCTGAAGTTCATCCTGACTCAGGGTTTTTGTGGTTTTTTATTTGCTTAACATTGGCAAACCCGTGATCTTATGAATCATCTTCTTCATTATCAAGATGGGTTGCTCTAACCACATTTTACCATTATGCATATGGCTTAAAATGTATCTTATCCATTTCATTTGAAAGTTCCTTTGCAGGTGCGGGGTATGAGTCAAACCTTTAGTTTCTAGATGTTTGAACTCGGGTTTGAGGGTTCCATCCATGCATAACTCGGCTAGGGCATTATCCATATCTAGTGTCCCTATCTCTTGAACAGTGCATTTGAAATGAGTACGAATGTCATTTATAAGTATTACCTTTGGTGGAATTTTTGATTGGGATCCATGTGGGTCAAGCGATTCAGCTATGGTGGGAACGAGCTTGAAGCTAGGTGCTTTCCATTCTACTCCCTTCACAAGCATTTAGAGCCTCTCTTTGCCTTGCTATTGCTGGTTCTTGTGGATGCCATTGTAGCTCAGTGAGTGAATGATTTTGTTAAACAAATTCTTCATTGGAAGATCACTTCAAATCACTTGAACTCACTTTCGCACTCTTGGAAACTTCTTCGCTCTGTATATTCTAAATTTGCGATGAAAAATGAGATCAAATTCTACCTTTTTGATAAAAAATTTGCCATTAATGCTCAAGTATGAAGGTAGATGAGATGACCTAGGGTTTTTTAGATAGTCACTAACTTACTCAGTAAACCTTGCAACTCGGTAAACAAACAAAACCTTTCTAGCTTGGTTAAGTCTGAAACGAACCTTGCTCGGTAGATGCACCACAACAAACTATGTCTTGTATCTGAAATACTGATTTGTCATTTGCACTTCTACATTTTGGAACTGCTTAGGATATTTCTTGAAGATGCAGTCCCTGGTCCTTCTTGATGAGTCTAATTAGAAATGGTGGAGTCACCCATTTCTTGAGTGACATTACCATCATTTGAACTTTCTGGCTTGGTAGACTTAGGAATCCACTGTTGTCTCATCTGTTTTCGAATGCTATTAGCTCTAGCTTTCTTTTCATCTTCAACTCTTCTTATGTTCATGCAATTTTTGGATATATTACTAGGTTCAGTACATCTATAACATCTTATAGTAGTATCTTTCTTCCTTAGGTGATGCTTTGCATAGTTTATTCCAATGTGTCCATATTCTCCACAATAGTGACATCTGTACCAAGTATTGTAGTCCCAACCAAATAATGTATTGATAATTTTTTTTGCTAGATTGAATGATTTAGATCTACATTCAGATGCCTTGTGACCTTGTTTCTTGCATTTGTGACATTTTCCTTCAGACTTTGGTTTTTCTTTGCATTCATTTGCTTTGTGACCATGCTGATTGCAATTGTAGCATTTACCATTGAATTTTCCTTTACCATTGCTCAAACATCTATTAGATGTATGACCTAACTTACTACAGTGATTGCAAGTATGTTTTTGATTCTTTTGGGTACCTTGTTTGAAAGATTCACCTTCTTCATTGTATCCAAGGCCTGCTTTACCTTTTTGTCTATGAAGATTCTGCTCATTTTTGCCGATTCAATTGATCCATATCTACTTGAGATTTTATCATCCTTTCGTTGACTTTTTTTTCAACATTTAAGTCATTTTTCAAACTTTCATTGATTTTTCTTTCAGTGATTAAATAATTTCTCAAACTTTCATTCTCAGACCTTAGATTCATAATTTCTTCATTTGCATTAGATAGTTGACATACAAGATCTTTATGCTAAAGGGATTGATTATTTCTTACCTCTAAGTCCTCATTTGCCTTGTTTCTCTATTCCAAAACTTCACATAGCCTGATGGATTGGATTTCTTGTTCTCTTTTAAGCTTTCTTACTTCTTCCTGCAGAGAACCATTCTTTGCTAGGAGTTCGTTGATTGCTTCATTAGCTTCATTTGAACTACTTGATGGTAAAAGGTCCTCAATCCTTTCTTCAATATACTGATGATCATTCATTTGTCTTGCAAGTTCCTTCCTTCTTTTTACAGATTGAGAAAGATGCTCCTTTGCTTCTTTGAGTTGAGTCATGGCTATTTCCAGATATATCTTTTCATTCTCAATAGATTTTTCAAGTCTGAATATTTCCATTGTCCTTGATCTTTGCTCAAGCTGTCAAACTTTATCCTGAGAAGTACAAAGCTCTGATACCAATTGTTGGAAATAGTCAAGACTAACAAGGTTATTGAGAGGGGAGGGGTGAATCAGTAACCCTAAAACTTTAATTCAATTCTGCATAATATCATATTTACCTTTCATTCATCTAATCTACTATATGCATGAAAAGATAAACATTTGTAACACCTAAACACACAAATTTGGTGACCCAGAAACCTTCCAATTAGAAATCATTATTGGGGTGGGGATGATACCCACAAAACTTCAATACTGCAGTATAAAGTTGGCTGATTAAGGCTTACAATGATCACTTCTGATGATCTGCCCTGTTAGGAGCAAGTAGGATTGCTAGATCCACCTTGCTAGAGGATTTACAAACATACAATAAAGTATGCACTCTGTTAGGAGATTTATAAAAGACTGTTAAGTCTGCCCTGTTAAAGGATTTATAAACGAGTTCACCTGTTAGGATGAAGCAGTGGATCTGGTTACAACTGATTGCTGATAAGATCCTTTGTGCTCTGATCATCTGATGTGATGGATATAGCTTTTCTGTATCAATGTTGACCTTGTTGTATTCCTTTGTTCTGCTGGTGATTCATTTTCCTTCTTCTCAAAATATTGCAATACAATACAAGCAACGATATTCAACATCTCATTATTTCAAATGATATATACCATTCCAATATTTACACTGGCAAGGTCAGCCAAACACAAGAGAAGAAATATTATTGATTCGGCCAGATGGTAGAAAGCTCGAGTTCCACAAACTAACTCGGTGACCTTCTGATACTCAGCATCCACTATAATACTCTGCATCATCATGCACTCGGTAAGAGTAGAGGCACATTCCATACTAATCATTCTAAGTAGCTTGGAATTCAGTAACCATTGCTGACTTGTTGAATATTGTGTCACTTGATAAAAATTGAATCCATTGATAACCTTCTTCACTTGGTAAATACTAATTCCTTTGTTTACCTTGATCACTCGATAAACACTAAGCTCTTTGTTTACCTTGACCACTTGGTAAACACTAAGTTCTTTGTTTACCTTGATCACTCGGTAAACACTAAGTTCTTCTGATGACTTGCTAAGCACTGACTACTTGGTAAACACTACGAAGCTCGGTAACCACTAACTGCTTGAAGAACACTGTTCTTCTCGGTAACCATTATGAACTTGGTAAATACTGCTGAACTGCCCATATGTTGTGTTTCCAAAGGAATGCTTGGTATCAGCTGTTTACCTGCAGAATTTATAAGGTAACTATTGAATGCTCAATGTGAACTGTAGACTAGGTGATGAGCTCAGTAAGCATTCGAAATCAAATAAGTGTTGTGACTAATGACAAATATATCATAATTCCAATAGAGATGACAATGTAAGAAGAGCCAAATCAGAAAGCCTTAGAGGAAAATTTGATCAATTGAGGATGAGAGAAGATTAAAATGTTAGAAAATATGTGGAAAGAATCAAGGCTAGTGTTAGTGCAATCAAAGCATCTAGAGGAGAAATCAAAGAAAAAACTAGTGTAAGTAAACTACTCAAAATATTGCTTCCTCTCTATGCAATTAGAGTATCTATTATTCAAGAAAATAGATCTGATCCAAATCACAAGTTAAGCTTGGATGCCTTTGTAGGAAGATTGCTAGCTTTTCAAATAGTCAATTTTGACAACTATGTTCCTACCTCAAAGAGTATTGAATCTACGTTTGAAGCTAATATCTCACTCAAATAAAAGGAAAGAAAATAAAAGATAATCAATCAGAAAGTGAAGAAGAAATTGAAGAAATTTCAGACAGTGATCTTGAAATTGTTGAAGCTTTACTTGCAAAGAAATATTCCAAGAGCAGAGGAAATTACAAAGGTAAAATACTTCTAATATGTTTTTCTTGTGAAGAAATTGGTCATATTGCTGGTAGGTGCCCAAACAAAGAAGACAAGGAAGAGAAGAAAAGATACAAGTACAAAGGCAAGAAGGAATTCAATGGTCACAAATCTTTCAATGACAAAGATAAGAAAACCTATTTTAAGGCTAAAGATTTAGATAATAGTGAAGATGAAATAATGTATACTATTGTAAAAGATGAATTTGATGATGAAGGAGATAAGATGACACTTATCTCTCATGTTAGCAAAAATGACACAAGGATCATAAATAGTGGATGTTCTAACCATATGACTAGAGACAAAACAAAGTTTGAACATTTTGAACAGTGTGAAAGAGGTAGTGTAAGGTTTGGAAATAATGAACCCTATTGCATAAAAATGAAAGGCCAAAACTCTTTAACTAATGAACTTGTATGTGACAATGCCTATTGGGTTGAAGGACTAAAATAGAATTCATGAATGGCAAAGCAAGACTGCTAGATAACCAAGGAAATCTAATTGGATTAGGCAAGAAAACAAAAGGTAACCTATTTTATCTTAATCTTCGTGATAGTTCATGTTTCATTGCTCAAGTAGAAGAAATTTGGTTATCACATAGAAGGTTATGTCATGTAAACTTTAATAATATGGTCAAGATCACCAAAATCAAAAGAGTAAGATGTCTTCCTAATCCAAAGAAACTTGATATTGGATTATGCAAGAATTGTCAAATTGGTAAAATGGGAAAGACTAGTTTTAAAAGAAAAAACTTTTTGTCAGAAGAGGTCTTGGAAATTGTGCATGCTAATTTGTGTGGACCAATTGGAATAGAAACTTATAGCAAAGAGAATTTTTTCATTCTTTTTACTGATGATTATTCTAGAATGATGATTCTTATGTATCTGAGACAAAAATTAG